>JAODVM010146852.1:0-14980 GCA_025400095.1 Phenganax marumi | reverse complement strand
AAATTTTTGAACAAAAATGACATTTTGGGGTTTTGTAATACAATCTTATACAAACCGTTCCAGACCCCCCCCCCCAATTTTTGCACAGCCCACCTTGCTGCCATTTTAAAAGCCACGTGTCCACCCGAGAAAAATGTCTATCTTGATTAAAATAGACATTTTTTCGTTACCAGATTCGATGGTCGTAGGGGTGGACCAACGAGATGTCTAATTTACTGAATTTCTTTTGCTTTAACGTTTGCACGATGTCCTGCTTTTTTTTTATCGACATGACCTAAGTATTGTTCGAAAATGAGTTTCATGTCTTTACGATTGGGGTTGTAAAAACAAATCAGCCTCGACACGTTGTCACGGAAGGGTTTTGCAATGGAGTTCAACTGTTGTGTTACCATGATGACTGACAGTCCATAATGTCTCGCGCTAAAAGCAAGGTTCACGAGTTCGCTTGTTCGTTTCTTGCAGTGTTCACTGGCAGCACAGTCGTTGAGGATGATGAGACTGTGCGTGGCTTTGGACGCCTCCACGACGACCCGCAACCAAGACTCGACTTGCTCTTGAGTGGACTCGATGACAAAAAATCGTGTATCGCTGTCGTAAGTCCACGTTTGATATGACTTGTTCCATCGATACGTGGGACAAATGAGGTAAATGTTTTCGAACGTTTGGTAAAATTCTGTCTCGATCAACTCAAGTAAACACCTCATTTTTCCACAACACGTCATCCCCACGATGATCATGTTGAAGCATTGACCTACGGTTGGCGTGTTGGATTTGTGTTGTTTTGTATTCGAGCTTTGTTTTTGAATTAAGCTGGTTCTTTCATCTCGGTCGGATGGGTTGTTTTGTTTGTCTTTGGTGATTCGGGGTTGCATTTATTATTAAAGTAATCATGCATTCTTTTGAACGCGACGTGTTTTCCCACAATCATTCCCCCATCAACTAATCCAGCGTAGGGGATCCAAGGCACGATAAACACCAGCAGTGATTTAAGGTCACTTTGCACCAGAGGGTTTTCTTTCAATTCTTGCTGAAGGGTTGCGGGGTCTTCAATTTGATCCAAGTATTTCAACACGTCGACGAGTTTGTCGATCACCATGTTGACGAGGTGGTCTGCTGTTTGTTCGAATCTTTTTCTATCGTACTTTTCTTGGACCCTCAACAGCGTGTCGACGCTTGCTCGTTTAATGCTCGTGACGCTTTGTGGGATCTGTTTTGTCTCGGCGAGCTCGATCAGCCTTTCTCGTAAGTCCTTAACTTCGTCAGAGTTCATTATTGTTTTATTTTAAGAGAAAAAATCTTAAATTTTCGACAATAATGAACTTTTGGGGTTAGTAGTGTACGCCTTCAGCTTGTTTGTTTTTGAAGTTTAATAACCCGTCGCTGACCACAAAGATCTTACACACCACGTTGGCCGACGTGGCTTTCTTTTTTATTTTGAGCAAGATTCCATTTTGCATATCAACGAGTTTCTTTACCATCCCCACCACGTTGTGGTCTTCCGTGGTGCGCAGATCCACAACCAACGCGAATTTGTCTTTGTAGAAGCTCCTGACGTTGACTTCGGTTTTTTCATGAGTGATTTGGAAAAACCGCTTGGCTTCATTGTATAAGTCGTCTTTTTGGATACCCTGACTGCACACACTGTTGGGGACGCCTTTGATGGTGACTTTGACACTTTCTATATTAGGGTACACAAAGTTTTCCGAGTCCGTCACCGTTTTGGGTTGAAACAACATTTCCACGGCCGTCATGCTTTTGCGTGGTAAATTAATCGTTTCGTTCACGATCGTCGTGGATTTGTCCCATTCTTCTGTTTTTAAGAATGTAACGTGTTCGTAATTCATCGACTTGCCGGTGTCGTATTCCCCTACTGCTTTTTGAGCAAGTTCTTCGTTGTCGATGGTCTCGTACTCGAGTTCTAGATTTTTTAACGAATACCCATCCACGTTGGATCCCGATTGAGCCACCATGATTTTGTCCGCACTGGGAAGTCCAATTCTAAATTGGACACTCGTTCCACCCCCCATAAAGTAGGGTGCAACCACACCGTGGTCGCTGAGGATTTTATTCATTTTTATTTTTTGTTTTTTTGAACGTTGGCGATTAACGCATTGGACACCTTAGCGGCGTCCCCCGTTTTAGCTCCACCCGAGTCATCTGATAATATTTTTCGTGTGTTTTTGTTCAACAGACCAAACTCGGTTAATTCACTCCGCGTACGTTTGCTCAACCAAAGATCTTTGTACACTTCAAAAACCCCGTGTTGATTGTTGTCATAAATTGTTTCTCCTCCGACGCTTAACACGAGTCGATCGATCAACAGTTTTCCCAGGTTGTTTAAGAACCACGATTTTTTATTGGCGTTGGTAAACTCAAATCATAAATTCATCGTGTCTGGCACCAAGCAGGAATCTATTTTAAGTTTAGGAATATCGACGTAAAGTTCCTCCCCGGCATTGGCTTGATTTGGATTAAACGCCACCACGTGTTTGGTTCGAGTTCCTTTGATACTTGCCATTTTTCTTTTTTTAAATTCTGGGTTCAAAGTATGCTCCATTTTATTTTAAGACATTTTAAAAAAAAAAATTGCTGCGAAATGTAGTGTGGCTTTTATGTTGTCTTTTCTTTACTACTCATGATGAACAATACGACGACGATGATCCCAATGATGAAAAACGTTCCCCACGACAACAATTCTTTAAAAATAAAAATTAAAAACCAAAACAACCATTTTAGAATAGATCACAAAAATTTCCAAATTTGGTGAGCCCAACTCTTTTTGTCAGGCGTAGGTGTCGGTTCGGGCGTAGGTGTCAGTTCGGGCGTGGGTGTGGGCGTCGGTTTGGACTCGAGCAACCACCACAACCAGCCTAAAAATGTTAACACCATTATAGTGAAGTATCGAACCACGTTGAAAATAAAGTTTTCACTATATTTACCCATATTTTGACTCGACTTATGAAGCCCTTGAAGAAGAGCTCATATCGTGCTGTGCGTCGTGTTCAAAAGGTACCAAACTGGACTTTGAAAGTCTATTTCCATTAGAGTTTTTATTAGAATCCAATCAAAAAGATCGACGATGTACTCTATAAATTGAACCACCACCACAACACATCTCCCTAGGAAAAAAGCTGCTTCTACAACGCTGAGACCAAACCACCCTCCCACGACGTCGTAGATCGTCATGATTTCCGACTTTAAGTACCAAAATATTTTATTTAGTCCTTCAGCGGTCGTGATGTGGTTCATGGGGGAGTCATTGGTGGTGGTCGTGTTGGGGGTGTGTGCAGTTTTTCGAACAATGGTCTTTTTTTTTAAGTTTTGGCGAGGTGTTGATGTCTATCATGTCCGAGTTGGCACTCCTAAGATGCTTGGTGACACTGACGATGTATGTTTGAAACTCGCTGCTGAGTTTTTTTTTATTCTCCAACATGTTTTTAAAATGAAATTCAAGAAACACCAAATGTTGTTGCCAAGTTTTTCGTTGTACAACTTGATGGCGTCTTGAAGGTCGATGACCACATCGGATTGTGTTTTGTCGAACCACATTATTTTTAAGGAAAACGCTAGTTCAGTTAACAAGTAGACAATGTTGTTTATTCTATTTCGTCTTTGAATGTAATCGAGCCAATAGATGTCCTCGTCCACGTCACCTATGGCTAAATTAAATTTGGACCACAACCACCCTCCCCATTTTGTTGGAGGGAGTGGGGGTAGTGGTTTAAGATGCTCTTTTTTATTCACCATTTATTATAAGGTGGACTTAATAGTATTTTAAAAAAATATAAACGAGCAGGATCAAGAAGAGGAATAAAATAAATTTTTGAATTTTTTTATTCTTTAAAAAAATGTACGCCACCTCCATTATTTTATTAATTGTTAGATCAACGAACTTGTCAATTATATCATTCTTTAGTTCCTCTAAAGAATCGGTGGACGTTGGGTTTTGTTCCTCGATGTTACGGTGAGCTTTGTCCACGTAGTAAATGCTGTAAGTATAGAAAGGTAAAGTGAGATATGGATGACCAAAAGACAAAATAGTGGAACCCGCAGCGCAAGATATCCCAATTTCGATCATGTCATGAAATAAGTTGAGTGTAAAGGATTCATCTAAATTAGAATTTTTTTGTCAGTCATTTATTTAAAGTAAAAATACAACGTAAGTAAGTCCTACGACAACCACCAACAACCAAAGATTTCGACTTAGCAAGTTCATACTGCTTACCGTGAGTCCAACCCCGTGACCCATGATCTGCAGTAAAGGGTTGTCGGCGTACTCTTTAATTTTTTTTTGGACCTGCTCCGTCGTTTTTCGAATCTGCTGGATCGTTTTTCGGGAACTGCTCACTATGGCGAACACAAGTCCTCCTAGTCCGATAAGCACACCCATCGCGGTGCTTCCTATTTGAAATAAGTTGTTCTTCACGAATTGTTTAAATCTTGTGAGATCGTCGTTTTGAATGCGGTTTTCCAACACCCCGATGGTTTCCCGGAGGACCACCCGATTCCCTTGTTGCAACTGGATGTGGTCTTGACTCAGTTCTATGAGTTTGAGCACGCTCCAGCACAACCCAGCTCGTTCGGGGTTTTCGGCGACGTCGAGTTCCCGCCGCCAATAATTTTTTTCGACGTCCAACCCACCGAGTTTGTCCATTGGTTTCGTCTTGAGGCTGGATGATGCTGTCGAGTCGTTCGATCTCCATTTGATCCTTTAATAGTTTTCTATCCAGTCAGGACTCGAGCGTTTCGATGCGGGTTTGGACCTCGTTGGACTCCTTGCTCACGATCTCCCAAACGATGTCGTCTTCTGTGGCAGCGGCTTCGATATTCAAAACGACGATCTCACAAGATTTAAACAATTCGTGAAGAACAACTTGTTTCAAATAGGAAGCACCGCGATGGGTGTGCTTATCGGACTAGGAGGACTTGTGTTCGCCATCGTGAGCAGTTCCCGAAAAACGATCCAGCAGATTCGAAAAACGACGGAGCAGGTCCGAAAAAAATTTAAAGAGTAGGAGTTTGATAATTTCCAACAATCGTGAATTTATTTTCGTTTTGTACTCAAGGTTCGCCGCTTTGACGTAGTCGTTGAACTCTTTTAAAGCGGATGTGCTCGTAGGGTCTTTAGTCCACCACGAGTTGTCGTGGCGGATGTCGATGATGGGTTGTCATTTAAAGTCAAGTCCCTCGATGTCACCTTGATCGTTGGTTCTATATTGAAGTTGATCGAGTAGAGTCTTGGACGCGACCCCGTCGTCTTCGTCAATGTCCAACCCGAGGAGATCTTCAATGATGATTTTTTTAAAATTAAGTTCTGCTTCTTCGTGGGTGGGGTCTAACAATTTACGGGACTTGTCGTTCCAATCGTTACTCTCATCGTTGTTTAAAACGGAATCTTCGAAATGAGGGTCGTCAATGGGGTCAGTCGTAGGACGGTCAAAAAGTGGTTCGTCTATTAATGAGGTGTCCATGGTGTCTTCAGTGTCGTAGTATTGATCATCTTGGTTATCAAGTCGATCGAGCTCGACGGTGTCTTGTGGTTTGTCGTCGTATTTAACATAGTCTTTGTAATCCATTTTATTATAAAGCAAAAATTTATGATTTGTCGACGACGACAGGAGTTAGTTCTCGTTCGTAAAATCGACCCAACAAAGGACCTTTGTCCCTGGTGAGTTCGTACATCACAGGGTCTTGTCTAAAGACTTTACTCACCATGTAAACTTGTTGTCCAAAGCTGGGCTCCGAAAGTCGTGCAAACGCTTTGGTGGCAGGTTTGTAATACGCCACCCGTACGTGTTGTCCTACGTCGTATTTGGGTTTATTGGGTTGCCCCGTCCAATCCCCAAACAACGTAAGCCACACTTGATCCGCATTGGTTTCATTTATTTGGTTCGGTTTGTACCGCGTCGTACTGTGCGTCGAATTGTTGTAATTGTCGGTCAGGTCGTCCAGCACGTCGAGCCAGGTTTTGGTATTATGGGTGTAAAAGTATTTCCACATCAGTCCTTTCAGCGTGCGGTTAAATCGCTCGACCACCGCTGCTTTCTTCCGTCGTCGTTCCTCGACTAGCTTGGGTCGGGCAAATTCGACGGGTGTCTTTTGTTTATGAGGTCCTTTGATGAACCCAGGCTCCGTCGTAAACCAACAAACGCCTTTGTTGTTTAGCAAGCTCAAGACTTGTCTATCATTGAACTCCCCTCCATCGTCAAACTGCACGACATCGGGGTATTTTGTGTATCTTGTTTTAAAGTCGTCCAACACAAGACCCAACACTTTGGTCATGGACTCGGCATCTTTCTTTTTTATCGGCATCGTAAACGCAAAACGACTAAGGATTTCCACCGCCGTTAAAATCCAACAAAACCCTTTGTTGTGTTTGGAATAGGCTTTCATATCCACGAGATCCACTTGAAGTTGTTGTGCTAAGTCGTCAACGTACATCTTGGCAAACACCCTCGGTCGTTTAAAAGGCACGTGCCTCATGTAAGTGTCTTGGGACTGCAACCAACGCTTAACTCGAGCGTGACTAAGGGTTTTATTTTGTGCTTCGAGTTCTTGTTTTGCTTTTTGATACAACTTGTCCAACGACTTGTATCCTCGACTAGGATCGTAATAGATGTCTCTCAACGTATGTTCTATAACGACACTGTCCATTTTATTACTAAGATTATTTTAAAATAAAGGAATGAAGCATTTCACCAAACTAACCGTATGGATCGATGAAAATCCAACCATCGTTTATATAGACATGCCTTTAAGAACGACCACGAGCTCAAATTTGTTCGTCAAAACAGCCACCGTGTTTTGGAACTATAAAAACGTGATCAAGAGTGACAACGACTACATGATTCTCGGTGGGTCCCAAAAACTAAGACTCGAACCAGGATGGTATTCGTGGGAAGACCTTAAAGCGAAGCTTTTAAAACACAAGCTTCTGGTTGAGAAAATACCTTTGAATCATAAAGTCAAGCTTCGTAGCACCAACACCCAAGAACTCAACATGGTGCATCTAGGGGTTCTGCTGGGACTCGACCCGTTCACCAAACTAAAACCCAATACGGAGGTCACGTCCAAATACGAGGCAAATCTTTACTACAACTTAAAATACCTTAACGTGTGTTGTAATATCGTCAACGACAACAACAACATAGACACTCGAGGAAAAAGATCGAACTGCATTACGACCCTCCCTATTACGACGACGCAACACTTGTTTGGGGGTGTCCAACGTTACCCCGACATCGAGTCTCAAACGAGCCTCAAATGGAGTGTGGAACAAGTTCGAATTTACGTTGGAATCGAATAAACGTGAGCTTTTCAACAATGCACAAGTGCTCCTCGAAATTTACATCGAGAAATAGTCCATTAAATAAATGGACACCGAGATGATACAAAATTTACTCGACAACAACTATACGTCCTACTTGAAGAATTTTTACAAAGACGAATACGAGGAAGCCATGGTGTTGTATCGAGGTTGGGACCGCGAAAAAACCAAAGCTCGATTTCTCAAGAAATATCCTTACGCTGACGTCTCCAGGTTCGTGTTTAAGGTGGTGATCGCACGAAACCCCGTCGAAATCCGAGACGCGGTGTTTTTTGACACAAAACAAAACAAAATTTACGAAATAGAAACCTACGCTTTTCAACATAATAAAGCATGGCAAAAGTACTTAACAGCCAAAGCACCCAAGACGTGGACGCCGAGCTTGTGGGGTTCCACTCAAAACGTGTCCAACGTTGTTTTAGAGAACAACAGCTCGATCGACTTGACGAACTTTTCCATGTACATGAGCGACACGGAGTGTTTCCATGGGAACTTCGCCCCCTTAAACACCAAAAAGTCTGGGTCCATGGTTTTGATCATTTGAAAGACCCTTACTATTGTAGTCTACTCACCGCCTACGTCATCAGTTATCAAGCAGGCATGTCGATGGAGCATTTTCTTCGACAACAACCGAACGTCATCAGTACCTTAGCAAGATACTACTTTTACTATCACATGTCCCGATTTCTTCAAGATCCTAAAAAGTTAACCCGTTATTTAACCAGCGTGGTTAAGCATCAAGTTCAAAACCACATCGGACTCAAAAGTCTCAATCATCTCAACCGCTACAAAATGTTGAACAATCATCCAGACGACTTTAAGGCATTTATTAAGAAGTCGAGCAACGGCTTGACCGCGTTGGGACAAAAATTGTTCCAACAAAGTACAGAGGCCTTTGTGTACTGTGTGTTGGGAGCTCAAGCCAAAACACGATGGGCGATCGTAGGAAAAGGCGCCAAGTCGAAGCAAACGCAAGACGTGTTTGGTCAACTCGTTAAAGATGTCATTTTAAAGGACGATGTCACCCAAACTATTTCCGACATGAGGCTCGCTATTCAACAAACGCGGGTTTGACTCAATGTGGCCATTAGTCCAGGAGTCATGCTGGTTCCTAGTCGAATGGTTATTTTGGAGAAAAACATCAAAGGATTCAACAACATGTTGACTCTGGCTACGACCAACATGAGCTTTGGAAAAAACGACATTAACCATCCCAAACCTAAACCCAAACCCGACGTTCAACCCAAACCCAAACCCAAACCAAACATGAAACCCGACTTTTTTAAACACATCCCCAAGCAGACCTCAGGGAACACGACGTCGGCCGTGTCGAGTCTACAAAGTCTCAACGTCGAACCAGAAACCCCTCCAACCACAGAGCTCGCCACTCACGACCCCAATGAAGGGTATTCGAAACTCGTTTACGTTGAACTTTCAGCTGCCGTTGGAGCCGTGATAAGTTCAATAACTTATTCAATAACTTGTTCAATTACTTACTAAACCCAATGGTTTTGTAAGTCCAAAGCAACGTAAAATAAAATGACGACTCATTTTGGCTTTACAAAACAACACTTTAGTAAAGACATCGACGTTATTCAAGAAAATAAAAAAAAACTTGAAAGCATTCAACCTAGTTTGTTGTCACTGCAAAAACAAGTCAACGACACCACGACGCTCGCCAACAAAAAAGCATCGAGGCACTTGTACAACTTCTCCTACTCGAGCATCGCCAACAACCAAGTATTGACACCCACCACCACACACAATAGGAGTGGATTTCCTCCTAGAAACTACTACGTTTATATACCAAATTCCAACAATTAAACAAAGATTACTTTTCTTCAACACGTATTCGACTGGGACCCACACATCATGACCCTCACCATGAAATACTTCCTCGAGGTCTTGTACAACAATAATACAGAAGAAGAGAAAGAAATTATCGAGCTCGACATGAGCACCGTTAAATTTACACCAGGGTGCAACAGCATGTTTACAGAGTACCAGATCTTTTTACCGAGTATTTCATTCTATCTCAACGACTTAACAACCAACCCTGTCAAAATAATATTTTTAAAATTCAAAAAGTGTCCAACGAGTCGTACAACAACGAGTCCAACTTGGAAGTACTCGTCGAGTTGGAAACAAAAAAAACTTTAATTTTTCTATTTAAATAAATGACAAGCATCGACCCAAAAACAAATGCCACAGTTCCACCATCGACAGACGGTCAAAAAGATCCAAAGAAGGTAGAAGCAGGAAAACGCCTCGCCGAGGCTTCAAAGAAAGCCAAGGCAGCCAAAAAGAAATTCATCGAAGACCAAACAAACAAACAAAGTAAACCACTGTTGCAAAGGTATTTTGATCTGGTTCGGAAAAAAATGTTCGATCATTATTGGGTGTGTGGGATGGTTGTGTTGGGGGTGGTCTACTACTTTTATAGTCGATCCAAATTGAAACCCTTGGAAACCCTAGGACTCGGCGTTAAGCCCGAACCCAAACCCAAACCAACGCCCACACCCACGCTTGAACGTTCGTGATCGAAACTTGATGTTAAGTTGAACACGTTTGACTAAATACTAAAAAAAAAACCTTATAATAAATGGACGAGCAAACCAAGCAAAAAATTATAAACGAACTTTATAACGCTGGACTCACCACTCTAGTAACCATAGGGGTAAGCACGCTGAGTAATAAGATCTTAGGAGAAAAACTCATCAGCGTTAAAAATCTTAAAGACACCCTCAAGATGATTATCGCCGTGATGATCAGTATGTTGTTGATTCAATTCCTAAAAGAGAAAAACTATCTAAAAAACGACTAAAATAAAATGGCACAAATTGCGGGTCAATTAGGATTTGGATTGTTTAACGCCGTCGCATTTGCAGGCGCAGGGTTTTTGTTTCAACATTTCAATAAATCGGGCTACGAAAAGGAAATCCATCGCCACAACCTGGCCATGGAGCAACTCGCTGCTGATAAACAAGCGTGGTTCGAAGAAGAACAAGCACGAAAACAAAAAGAACTCGAGTATCAACGGGAATTGAAAACTGCCGAAAAAGACATCGACGCTACGAACAAAGCGCTGGTGTTGCTTGGACGCGTTCAGGGTCAGCCAAACCCGAACCCAAACTAAGTCACTACTACAAACCCAGCCACGAAATGCAGACATACTTGAACTACAGTGAAAGTCTACTCGGATTGGGGTTAGGCACCTTAGGGGGAAAACTCGTTCGGGGGTTGATGTAAAAATGTTTATCTCTTTAATGGGATAAACATTTTTTTTAATTGGGTTGGGATCGGGTGTTTAGTTTGTAATGACCATGCACTAGGGTGTAAATACCGTCTTCAAGGACCACACGTTTATCGTCGTCCGAATTAAGCACTATCTTGTAGATGGTCTCTGAGTAAAGTTTGTGATCATGTGATCTGATGATGTTCATTCTTTTGTACACTTCTTGTCGTGTCTCGAGGCAATGTTTGTAATCTCGATGTCGAATGTCTTGCTTAATCACCGACTTTTTAATACCTTTACATTTTTTGTTTTCAGTATCATCGTCTAAACGTAGCTGTAACATTTGGCTCTTAGCCCGACGAATTCTTTCATTTGTTTTCCACAACATTCGTCTTTAAACAGTCCAAGCACTTTGGCATTGAGACCAGTAGGAAACCCACCGGAACCCATTGCGGGGTGATCTTGGGGATACTCTGATGTATCGAACCACGTCTCGATGTCTGGGGAGATGTCTTTGTAAAAGTCGTCCGTTTGGATCTCGTAACACAACGAACCTGTATCGGTAAATATGAGTTTAGCTTTGTCGTCGAACTTGGGTTTAATGTACCCGTAGTGAAACCGAAACACATCGAGCTTAGACACGTCCAAAATGCTCATCCCCACATACACCGGTTTATTCAACACGATCTTTTTTTTATACACATGCACCGCCGCCAAGTTCTCGTCAAAGATCTTACTTCCTTTGTAAAAAGGTTTGTTGAATAATTTTTGTGCCTTGTTGGGGGATCTTACGAGTTGAATGTCAACTCGATTTCTGAGGTTCTCCATGGTCTTACCAAATACGGCGTTGTTCATGAGTTTAAAAAAGTCTTTTCAAACTTTGTCTTGGACTGTTGTCGATGGTTGGTGTTGTGTCGAATGTAAGGCTCCATCCAAGGTGATTCTTTAAACCAAATGCCTCTGTGTATGAGTTTTAACACGAGTCCTTGGGACAAGTAGTACTTGAGCGCTCGATGGTGCACGACGTAGTTTTGTTTATTGTTTAAAGTACTCATGAGTTTGTCCGAAGTTTTCTCGGGGGCTAAGGGAAGATCGTTGTGGAAATCGTGAAGCTCCACTGGGTATTCTAGGTCCACTTCTAAAATACAACCCACACCACAAGGTAAGTCGTTCCAATTCTGTAGGTCTTTCTTGGTCATCCACCGAAATCCATGCGTGGGCAGCGGGTGACACATAGCCCATCAATAAAGATTGTTGGCATCCAAATAGGACACAAACGTGGACGGTTGTTGTGGATTGTAGTCTTTTAAATACTTATTATTACCCACAGCTTTCCGCTGAACGATCATCGACACCCCTCCTCTTTCACCTCGTTCGATCATGAGGTGCATGTCAATGTCGTGTAAAAGTTCAAGTTCAACATTGGTTTGCTTCAATAAACCGTCCCACGACAACCCCGGGGGCATATAGTACCATGCTGGATCCAAACTATAATGTTGAATGCAGGTGTCTCTAAATTGTTCAAACACGTCGGCTAACAACAACACGTCTGTCTTTTGGTATAAGTCTTGATACCCGCCTAAAGACTTGATCTAAAATTGATCCCACACGTGTCGAGCGTGATGGTAATCTTCCACCGACACTTTGGTTTGATCGAGTTTAGAGAAAAACGCGTCTTGAGCTGGAAGGTTTGGTTCTGACAGTCGTGACAAGTCGTTAACGTAGTCGTACGGAAACACCCCTTTTTGTCATAGAAGCTTGCATCGTTGTGGGTCCTTAAAATGAGCTTCCAAGTTGGGAAATTGGGTTAAATTGGAAACCAGCGCAGTAAGGCTGGTCGACATAAACTTAAAAGAGTCCAAAAATCTCAACTCACGCACAACCCGCTTAGTTACCCCTTTTTTGTTGACGAAGCCGTCCACAACGATCTCCTTGGTAAAACTGATGTATTTTTTCTCTGTTTTAGCGATGCAGTGAATCCCACCTTCCGAAACCCCTAAATTTCTTATGAATAAGTGAGCGTCATAGTTTTCCAAGTTGTGTATAAACACGGTGATAAATTTTGGCTTTACGAAAGTAAATTACACTTACTATGGGTGGGTCCTTGGTAACGACCAGTGAAATGACAATGATCCTGTACTTTATCCATACGGTCGTTCAATCTAAATTCCTTTTGACAAATGTAGCAATGCGTTGCAGCGTCAAACTCACGTCGGTCTCGTTTTGTTAAATGTATATTTGGGGAAACTTAAATCGATGACAGAGATCCTTCACGATGGTCTCGAGATGCTCTACAAAGACTTGAGCCACGGGTTGTGTACCGTTGTCTAAATAAGTGATTAACTTCGACTTATAAACGTGTTCGTCAAAGCTCTTAACGTAAATCCCAAATCCACTGGGAACGTGTTCTTGGTAAAGTTCTGTGGCTTTACTCTTCTTTTGGTGAATCGTTTTAGTAAAACATTCAAAGTCAGTGTAAATTACAAACGGTACCCGAGTTTGATGTTGGTATTTTTAAATCGAACAATCGTACCTTCGTCTGGCATAATGGTGTTTACAGGCTCGTTAAGTGAACAATATTTTTGATGGTCGTCCAACAAAGACTGTTTCCCAAAATAACAAAGACAACGATCACAGATAAAAATTTTATGTTTTTTTTAGTGATTTGGTCCCTTAAAAGTCTGCTCATGTTGTTAATCACCGTATAATGGGTAGAGTCTAATAATAAAAGTCTTACCACGGTTCCTGAGTCTTTGTCAGAAATTCGAAGTGGAAACACTTTATTTTGGTCGTGTCCAAACACATGGACACGAACGTTTGGGTTACGTGCTTCAAACTTATCGATGTCCAACAAGGAAGTAGGAAACCTTACATTAGACCAGTCCAACGCGTTTGCTTTGCTTTTAAGAGACTTGGTGATTCTTTGGGGATGGGTTGGGTCATCATTCCCAAATTTGGCAATAAGCACAGCCCATTGAAAACAACACTGGTCATTATTCTCAGGGTTAATAACACCTTTCTTGTTAGCGCTCCATGGAGGGGTCGCAACAAAAGAGGAACCTTTTACTGGATTAAACTTGGTTGCCTTGATCGCCAATTTTAAAATATGATCGGGTTGCCAACCCGACCCCTTCTTTTGGTACTCTGCCAACGAATCAACTATTTTTTTTAACATGTCGTCCACTTTTTGTTGTATGTTTATTCCTTTCAACATGGGTTGGTGTCTACTGTCAAAATAACCCACGTCTCGATCGACAACCTGTCCAGTAGCTGGATCCACCAATTTCATAATGCAATGGAGAATAAGTTGAACTTTTTGTCCCACTAAGTGACTCTTTATGTGGTGAACTATGTTCGAGCGGGCGTCCGATAAGAACTCAACTACCCCCGTGTTGTCGCCAATGTCGTCAGCCATGTAAAAGTTAACTTTACCACCCAAAGCTGATCGTTCGAGTCTAAACGAAACACGCCGTGGTTGAATCTTGGACCTCGGATTTATGTATTGAACAATGTCACCTTTCTTAATGTAATTTTTTACATCATACACGTGTCATCAATGTTTCAACTTTAAATCATCGATAGACTGTTGAATTTGCTGCTTCAACGTCTTTAAATGTTTAAAAAGTTTCTGACGAGATCGGGTGGTTTTTAAAATGATGTTTTGACGATTAATTTGATTGTTTATCTGTCGTTTGTCATTGTTGAGGTGGTTTAAAAGTTCTTTCTTGGTGTCGTAATTTGTTTCTAAAATTTCGTTGGCAACAACAATGATAGTTTTATTCTTGTTTCGACGATCGGTCAAATTTTTCATCCTTTTATTATAAGAAAAATTTTGACTTTTTTTTTTCAAAGTTAAAATTAAAACAACCTTGTAGTCATTTGAATGGGGTATTAGACGTTTTTTGAGGAGTAGTATCACGTTTAAATGTTTTTAACGTGGGTCCGGGTCGTGCTGCATACGTTAAAGCTCGTGCTGGCTGTTGACCGGGTGCCATTTTGATCGAGTTTCGACGTACAACTGCATTCTTTTTTGGTAGTGACCTCTTGAATAAACCGTCCAGGGTGATCTGGATCGGGTACAACGTCTCTTGTTTCTACTGTACGAATACAATTTCCCATTTTATTATTATAAAAATTTTTCCGCATTCATCAACAGGTGGCTGTGATCTCATTTGCATCATTTCAGCGGCAGAACCCCCTTTTCTACACTACTGATCAGTCATTAAAAATTTAAAATGGGGGCAAGGTGGGCTGTGCAAAAATTGCGGGGGGGGGGTCTGGAACGGTTTGTATAAAATTGTATTACAAAACCCCAAAATGTCATTTTTGCTCAAAAATTTTTAGTATGAGCTACTATTACGAAAAACGGCGTAGAACGTAATTTTTGTATTGTAATGGTGTAGAACACCCCCTTTCCT
>JAODVM010146741.1:0-14980 GCA_025400095.1 Phenganax marumi | reverse complement strand
CAAAAATTTTATCAAAAATTTAACTTAAGCGAGTTTGAAATTGAGGTTGAAGTTGTCGATTAACCCAGGGTTAAGCTAACCCATCTTTGAACAACCGGCCCCCGGTGACTACCTACAGTCAATATTCATGACGACGAAAGGCCGTAGCTAGACTACAATACGTACATCCGCAAAAATGCGTCGCCTACTAACTTGAATTTTACTATACTTCAATCGCAAATTTTCGCTTCATTTACTGAGCCTCAAAAGTCCGTCGAATATGTGATTTGGGCCAAATTACTGTGGCTATGTCCTTTTAACAACAGTTCAATGAACGTCTACATCGCCGCACGTTGTCTGGAATTTAACAATATAAACTTTGGTTGCGAATTTTCGCCCTATGCCCATAACTGCGAAATTGTAATTTGTTCGGTGTATCCCTCTGACATTTGCTTCAAGCTGCATGTATGAAATAATAATAAGGATGGCGGAGAAACGCCAAGAACTTGCAACTTTTAACGGCAAGTTTGGCCGTAATATACCAGATGACTTACTATTTATGATAGCAATGGGTTAATAGCTCAATGCTGCAGAATACAAGCACAACTCGTCTTTGATTGCTGTGAATTTCGTTCTGCTGAATCGTAGTTCGTTTGATACAGCAAAATCTCATAACATGTTTTTTCTTTATAACAGCAACTTAGCAAGTGAATAGCGGTAGAAATAAACTTTCGAAAGCGCGTTATATGTCTCACTCCTATGACTTCCGCCATTACCAATAGTGCGGCCAAACTATTTAAAATATATGATATCGCCGTAAACCACGTATTCGATGGCAATTTCAGCTAAAAACGGGGGTACGTGCTCATGGAGTTGCTTAACATTTTAATAGAAATACACACTAGAAATGCCTGCATACACCCCCCAGAAAGTTTACACTATGACTGACTGTATGAATGACTGATGTGAATTTCCGCCACTCATTCCACTAAAAAGGAATTTAACGCTCGTTTGACGGGTCAAATTCTTCATCTGCTGAACCTAATGTTGTTTCAGCTCATTTGCATTAGGTTCACCAAAATATATTTCTCCTGCACGATTTTATTAAGATGGCAAGGTAGTACAAAAATCAGGAGTTGAGCAGTTGAAATATCTGAGAGCAAAAAGCGTGCACGTACTGTGTCTTGACTGGAGGAACGTCGCATTAGAAGTTGCAGATTTACTGCATGCAAGTGTCTGTTTTATTTTCTTCTTTGTTTTTATGGCGCTGTTCTAGTCCTACATTAATTTGCTTATAGTTATTCGTGCATCATGGATTATGTGCTGTTGCTGTAGAACTGTTTCAACGACTAAACTGCAAATAGTTCAATAGTTCTAAGTTAGTAAGAAAAGGTTATGTGGTTTCTAAAATTTGTCAATGAACTCCATGCCATGTTTTCACAACTCTTTTGGCAAGAGGTCCGGAAGATGCAACTTTGCTATTGTTTTATCCAGAGGCTGAAATCTACGAACTTCTTGAAGAGAGCCAATTTTCCCAGTCGTTTTCCGTTATTTTGTTTCGTTGTAATCAACGAGACCAATATAGTAATTGATAATTTCGCAATTATCTACATACTTTGCCAAGTGTGTCTTTGCTTCATCATGATCGATATTTTGTAACCCATTTATTTTTTCGAAATCTCGATTCCACGACTTCATGACTTTCAACGCAGCTTCTTCTTCGTCGCTATGCTCCAGACTTTCTGAGTAGAGATTCCTGTTGCTGTCACAGTACTCAGCCAACCGTCCAAACTTCATCAAACTCGCAGTCATCTTCAACATACCTACAATCCTGGCTAAAACCATTGACTACACTGAAATAAAATCTTAAAAACGTCTTCATTTTTCTATGAAATGACCCCCTCGCCCCCAAAGCAATGTTGAGTTTCTGCTAAATGCTTCAAACATGTTATATAGGATACTATTCAACATTGATTGGTGGGGGAAAGGGAGAGGTTTCTTCAACATAGTAGTTAAGGGCAAAATTATAATGAACTAATTAGTAAGTGTCGTCAATGTTTTGACCAGGATTGTAGCTTGTCTCGCGCTAACTGTTGGTGCTCCTCCTGTAAATCAGGTATCTTATATTACCACGCACAAAGTACGAGTATAACAAAGCAGCTTGAAATAAAGCCACGTCAATCATGATTCAAATAAGTAAGAACTGAAGCACCATATTACCATGGACTAGGGAACGAGTTCGACAAATGCTTTCAAAACGGGGATTGAATCAGAGCATCAGCACTTACCGCGATTTCCTCTGGGTCCTTATCGACGCTGCCTTTCCACACTTCGATATTTGGATATTCGATGTAGGAACTAATGAGATTATTTGATTCGCTGACCAATCAAGGACGTGGCGACCGTGGGGGGTGAAGGGGGGAGTGGGCGAGTGTAAACTCCCCAATGATTACCAATTCTAGATAGTTGGTCAAAACTTCAGAAAAATTTAGTTTCTAAATTATCGGTGGACAAATTTTTATAAAAGCTTATTTATGATATGAAAAAATGCTACACTTTTATGATTCTACATCTTCTCTTTGATCACCATAGTTGGTCAATAATAATGGCTAATAGATCCAGCGTGAGGTCTGTACTGTGCAATATCAGACCGACGTTTTTCAGTATGGACATAGCGACGAAGGAGCAAGGTTCATGCAAAAAGTACAGAGGTCTGATATTTCGCAGTACAAACTGAACGAGTGTAGTCAATAAAACTATAGAGTTGATGTTCTTGGGTATAAATATTACACGACCATTTTTAAGTGTAATACCAACTCTGCGTTGCGGAATTATCGGGTCGTTTGGGGAACAGCTCTTTTGATATTATAGACACACTGGCACAGTCACACTCGAAATATTTACTAGTATAAATCATTATTACTCTGATGTGCTCTGTTTCTACAGTGCGGCTCTCGATCGCTTCTCTTTTCTGTTCCGCTACATCTATGTGTATTTCTTTTTTGTCTCATTCGCAATGACTGGTTTATTGTCAATTGCTGATTGTCAATTGTTCATTACCTCATATGCCCCATCCGGGAAATGATAAAAACAGCTATATGTGAGCTTGAATAACAAGATATCATCGAACGAGTACCCGACGACGAAACGAGGCCTTGGGTTTCACCTATAGTTGCAGTCCCGAAGAAGGACGGACAAGTTTGCATTTGCGTTGACATGAGACAACCAAACGAAGCAATTCGACGAGTACGACACCCAATACGGACTGTTAACGGTATAAGTCTCGTTGAATGGGGCTCAATATTTTTCTAAACTAGATCTAAGTCAGGCATACCATCAGCTGGAATTGGATGAACAATCTAGGTACATTACAAATTTCAGCACACACTTAAGCTTATATAGATATAAGAGACTAAACTATGAAACTAGTGCTGCTGCAGAGATGTTCCAACATACTCTTCAAAATGTATCGCAAGGGCTCGCAGGAGTCCAGAATATCGCGGATGATATAATCATATAGGGTGCAACACGAAGTGAACATGACACAAACCTCGACGAATGTTTGAAACGACTGGCCACGAAAGGGTTATGCCTCAGTCAAAGTAAATGTAGTTTTCTGAATACGTCACTATCATTCGTTCGGCAGATCTTTACGAAAAGGGACTCGACGAGTCCCTAAGAAAGTCAACGACTTATTGAATGCACCGAAGCTAACGAACACACACGAAGTTCGAAGTTTCCTCGGCATGGCTAATTATAGCAGCAAATATATACAAGATTTTGCCACTATCATAGCTCCCCTTCGAGAAATAACGAAGAAAAATATCCGCTTTGAATGGTCTGAGGTACATCAAGCAGTCTTTGACGAGATTAAACAGTCACTTACCTCCGCACCCTGCATGTCGTATTTTGACAAAGGAAAAGAAACTTTTGTGACCGTAGATGCTAGTCCTGTAGGTATCTCGGCCATCCTAGCACAGAAACCAAAACACAAAGATGATGATCACCAACAGACTATCGCATATGCAAGCCGCGCATTAACAGACACAGAAAAATGATACCCACAGACAAAAAAGGAAGCACTGGTTATAGTATGCACAGTTGAGCATTTCCACTTGTTCCTTTTTGGAAATGACTTCACCAGGGTGAGTGACCATAAGCCACTAGAGATACTCTACAGCAAACAAACAGCCAAAACCTCAGCACGTATTGAACGATGGGTTCTTCGTTTGCAGCCATATTCATTTAAGATTGTGTACAAAGCGGGTAGCAGCAACCCTGCTGATTATATGTCACGACACCTAGCAGCAGAAAGTTATCGAAAGTAATAACGGATACCAGAACAGTACGTCAACTTCATTGCACAAAATAGAGTACCAAAAGCAATGACGCTGGCAGAAATCATCGAAGCAACTAACTCTGACGTGACACTAACCAAGTTCGAGACGCGATCAAAACAAATAATTGGGACTCACCGGCTGTAAAACCTTTTAAATCCGTGAAAGAAGAGCTAACCACTACCCAACACGGCATGTTCCTAAGAGGAACGAGGATCGTGATTCCTTCGCCCCCTCAACAGCGAACAGTAGATTTAGCACATCAGACACTTCTTGGCATAGAAAACACGAAAAGCCTGATTCGAGAGAAAATATGGTTCCCCCAAATAGACAATCTGGTTAAAAAATACAATTGAACATTGTATTCCGTGTCACGTAGCGGGCTGACCTAATCCGCCTGAACCCATTACAACAACATGCATGCCAAAACATCCATGGACAACTCTGCATATCGACTTCTATGGCCCTCTGCCTACGAAAGAATACTTACTTGTGGCCATTGATAGATACTCGCGGTTTCCGGAAGTGAAAGTAGTCCATTCCACGAAAGCATCCTCCGTGATATCAAAACTAGATAAGGTATTTGCCGTTCACGGTATACACGATGAACTCTTATCAGATAATGGCCCACCATTCAATGGTGCTGACTACAAACGCCACTTGGAGACTCTAGGAACAACGCCCAAATTCTCCACTCCGTTATGGCCTCAAAGCAACGCACAAGTAGAACGCTTTATGCAATGTCTCAGCAAAGTGTTGGAAACGACAAAACTTCAAAATCCACCATGGAGACAAGAACTGAGCCGATTTCTACTGCAGTATCGAACAACACCTCACAGTTCGACTGGTGCTCCACCGTCTGACTTATTGTTCAACCGAAAGGTTCGAGGCACCATACCAGTGCTTTCTAAGAAGATTGTAGTGAATCGCCACAAAGAAGCACGTGAAACAAAAAGCAAACGCCAAGAATACAATAAGTCATATGTAAACAACTGAAGAAACACGAGGAAGAGCAGCATTACAATTGGAGACTATGTATTGGTTAAACAACCAAGGGAAAACAAGCTAACCCCAGACTTCAGTCAAAAGCCATATCAAGTTGTATACAGAAATAAAACGGTGGTAAAAGCTTGCAGTCAAGGTCATCTGATACAACAAAACGTCTCACACTTCAAGAAAATTCTGAAAGGTGATGATACTGAATCTGATTACAGTGATGATGTGAATGATTATAACGACTCTGACACTGAAAAGAACGCTAGAAATACCCAGAGAGCTGAAAACACAAATGAAAACCAAGTTAGAAGATCTACCAGGACCAGACGAGTACCAGAAAGATATGGACAAGCTCGACCAGCGCACCTGATCAAGGAAGTGCATGAATACCACCAATGATGAACATAAATGAACATTGGAAAGTACATTTAATTTAGAATAATTTTAACAGTAATTAAACGTAATTAAAAAAAAACCAAAAAAAATAAGAGGAATGGTGTAGTAATGACGCAGACAAATGATTGACAATTAGTGATTAAATATATATAGGCGATAATAGTAATATAATAGTTAGTTAGTGAGTGGTTCTGTAGAAGACAACAACGCAGTACACTATAAAGTATGAACGTGTTCGATAAATATTAATAAAGGAAAATACTAAATTGCTCCATGTGTGTTTAAAACTTTACTCTGCTGCATTTCAAGAACGAAACTATTGAGAGTTAATCAATCTAGATTACTCATTAGCTACAAAAAGCCATACAAAAAAGTTTCAGCAGTTACTAAACGTAGATGGTTAAAGAATGTACTTCACCTGACTGGAATGGATCAACAAAATATGGCTCCCATAACACATTAATATCGACTGCTAATATACCATAGATATTTCAATTGAAACAGTTATGGAAAGTACGGATTGGGCTTAAGAGTCTGCGTTTATCAGGTTTTATAATAAAAAATTACACGGAAGTCAATTTTGCTTACAGTCTGCTGCAGAAAAGTCACGACTAGTCGTTTCCTAAATTAAGTCACTCCTGTTGTTGTGTATATGATAATGTTCCACTATGCTCCATAGTATATGCTGTTTTTGTTTCTAAATCTGGGGCCGGGTTACTCGAAAGGTGGATAGCGCTCTCCAGTGGATAGTGATTCTTTGTGGCTTTCATAAAATTTTCCATTGATTGATATAAGATAAACTTACGACTGACATCGATAGATTAAGTTCTGTAGCCTTTCTATATCGTTGACCAAAATAGATGTTTCGGCATTTTTGTCAGAGTTTATGAACGTTGAGAACTTCACTATGTGCAGTGGATAGGGCTATCCAACTTTCGAACAACCGGCCCCAGAGATTTTAATATTCACAGCGTGTGCTGTTTTTCTTGACGTATTTTTTTATTTTCTTTGCACTCGTACTGCTTCAAAATATCACATGACTCCTACCAATAAGTAGGACGACTGAAATCAGTTTTATACCACTAAGTCAAGACTCACTCTATTTCTCAAATGAGTTTCCCTGCGCGTTACAGGCTAGCTTCAAATGAAGCAAAGGCAGACTGAATGCAAATATTGATTCCACTACAATGCCGGACAAAGCTTACAGAAGTCTTATACCAGATACACAATACCGGCCAGATTATTGTAAGCATTAGCGACTTCAACATCTCTTTTACCCACTTGTTCTTTATAATTTCTAGTGCCCGGTAATTTCAGATTCACAAGTACTTTTATGCACAAATGGTTTTTTTGTAAACTTAACAATCGGTTAGTTTGAGCGCGCTAGAAGATATGGAATAAATTCATATCCCCGCGTGGTTTGAAGTAACGCATGCATTGTTCACATGGAGCTGTTTCGTTTGTTTTTGTCGAGGAATACATTCAAAAGTTCAAGAACTGCGCCCTGTTTTAGATATGTGAATATTGAATGCATCCCCTATATAAACAGAGGAGACTGCTGAGTACGAGAAAGGAAAAGCGACATCAACATGTTTTAAGGCCGATTCCATTTCAACCGTATTGTAGAGTACCGTACCGCACTTGTCTGTCCTAAGTCATTACCTGATGCACTGGCGCTCACGATAAAAAAGGTCCGTTACGTTACGCTACGGTACGATTGAAGTGGAAAACGGCATTTAGACGAATTTCCGTTCCTCGTTGAAACTAATCCTTTGCCTTTTTATAGTGAAGAGTGATTCTATACACATTGAGCAGATCATTGTAACACCGCGCGACATCAACGTGCTTTTCAACGAGTTGTTAATTACAAATTTATAGCACTTGTTGATAATATTTCATTCGCTTTTCCCATTTCACCGACCCGTTTATACACTTCACCTTGATTATTGAAAGAACTAGTGAGATTAACATGTTTCTTACAGAACAGCTCTTTATTAATACCCACAGCTAGTTAGAGATACTCCATTGGTTTTTCATAAGCACCATGCAGTAACTTTATTTTTCAAACAGCACGAAATATTCATAAGCCTTCGGCCAATCATGTGACATGAATAGCATCCGTGTACCTAACTGGAAACGCATCTACAATAGCTTCTTAATTACTTCAAGTAAGAAGGGCTTTGAACAATAGGGAAATTGAGGGGTAAACAAAAGATTATGCAATTAAACGTAATTGCTCTATTTAGAAACATTTCTATATACTATAGTTAGAAATCTTTCTAAACACACCATGTCTTAATATCTACACAACAAATCCAAATACAGAATCATGCGTTGACACACTACAATTTAATCCTGACGTTCATGGCACGTTTCGAAGATAGTGGTTCTGTGAAACGTCTCTTCTTAGCCTTTGACGCCATCCTTCGTCTTCGTTAACTTTACAACTGCAAATTCTTCTTGCTGTTTTGTAAGCTACCGTTACATGAAAATTAACAGCCAACTCACTATGCATGACTAATATACGCCACACATTCTTAACTTATGTAAATATCGAAGATTGACCTCAGGATTGCGTACTGTTTAAGAAGCAATTTCTTAAACTCGCTAGTGTTTTAGACTTGGTTCCCAAATCCCATGTGCTCAAACAATGCCTCGGCATTGTTTGAGCACATGGTTTAGAAACCACGTCTAAAACGCTAGCGAGTTTATGAAATATTACGTACAACACTTGTTTATGACCCAGCTATTCCTTGCGAATTTCAAGTACTCCGTGACGATTATTCTTTACCTTTTCGGATTCAAAAGTAAGTTCATACACAGTAGTCAGGTTACTGTAAGAACAAGATAAATCAACATGTTTTGCGTCTAGTCGTTGCTTACCGATTTCTAGTGCTCGATGATGACAGATAGTTCACTGTTTCTTCATATTCGCCAGTAATTGGATACGCATTTCACAGGTTCTTCTAAGATCGCGCAACATCCACATGTTTTTCACGTAGTTGTTCCTTATAAATTTTTTATGCTCGTTGATGATAATCCATTGCTCTTTGATATTTACCACCAATTCTACAAACATTACCCACATTACTGTAAGAACGAGAGACATCAAAATGTTTTTCTTTGTGTTGCTGTTTTTAAATTTCCATGTGGTCGCTGATGATAGTCCATAGCTTTTTCATTTACATCTGTGATTTCATACACATTACCCAGATTCACCCAGTAGTTTCTTACGAATTTTAAGTGCTCGTGGATGACAATCTATCTTTTTTCCTTTTGCAACCAACAATTTTTCAAAAATTGTCCGGGTTACAGGAAGAACAAGCAACATCAACATGTTTTTCGCAGACTTGTTCTTTTTGAATGGCAATTGCTCGCTGATGATAACCAATTGCCTTTTCTTATTCACCAGTAGACTCGTCACCCAGGACACATCACCCAGGTTGTCATAAGAACGTGCACCATCAACGTGTTTTCTCCGAGTTGCTTCTTTTCAATTGCAAGTGCTTGCCGATGATAATCTATAGTTTTTTCACATTTGCCAATAATTTTATACACCTTACCGAAGTTGCTGAAACACCGTGCATTATCAACATGTTTTTCTCCGAGTAGTTCGTTTAGAATTGCAAGTGCTCGCTGATGAATATATATTGCCTTTTCAAATACATCAGTAATCTCGTACTCATTACCCAAGCTATTTCCATCGCTCGTTAATAATAATTCTTTGCTCTTTCATTTTCACAATCAATTTTGTGTATAAGACCCGCGATGTTGTAACCACAAGTAATTTTAGCATGTTTTTTACCGAATTTTTCTTCACGAATTTCTAACGCTCGTTGAAAATAATCTTTTGCTCTGTCATGATCACCAGTAAATGTATACAAACCACCCAGGTTATGGTAAGAACAGGCGACATCGACATGTTTCTCTCCAAGTTTCTCTTGTTGAATTTCTAGTGCTCGTTGGTGGTGATCCTTTGCTTTTTCATAATCGCCAGTAATTTTATGCAGAACACCCAGATTATGACAGGTACAAGCAACATCAACATGTTTTTCTCCAAGTTGCTCCTTTTGAATTTCTAGTGCTTGTTGCAGATAATCATTTGCTTTCTCATAATCACCAGTAATTTCATACACATTACCCAGGTTATTGTAAGAACAAGCGACATCAACGTGCTTTTGTCCCAACTGTTCTTTCTGAATTTCTAGTGCTCGTTGATGATAATCTTTTGCCTTTTCATATTTACCGGTAACTTGAAACACGAGACCCACGTTATGGTAAGAAGTTGCAACATAAACAAGTTTTTCATCTACATGTTGTGTACGAATTTCTAGTGCTCTTAGGTGATAATCCTTCGCTTTTTCATGATCACGAGTAATTTTGTACGCAATACCCAGGTTAATGCGCGAAGCAGGAACTTCAGAATCATGTTTTTCATCGAGTAGTTGTTTACAGATGTCCAATGATCGTCGATAGTAATTCTTTGCTTTTTCGTATGCACCCAAAATTTCATAAACACGACCCAGATTTTTGTAAGAACTAGCGACGTGAACATGTTCTTCACCACATAGTTCTTTACGAATTTCTAAGGCTCGTTGATGATAGTCCTTTGCTGTCTCTACTTCACCAATATCTTTATATGCTTCTCCTACGCTATTGTACGCGGCAGCGACATCACCATGTCTTTCGCCCAGTAGTTTTTTACGAATTTCCAGGGCTCGTTGAAAATGATTCATTGCTCTCTTATGATCACCAGTATCTTTATACAGATCACCCAGATTATTATAAGTGGTAGCAACGTTTAGATGGTTCTCACCAACTTGTTGTTTAAAAATTTTTAGTGCTCGTTGAAAGGAATCCTTTGCTGCCACATACCCAGCTGCATTATGATACAGAAGTCCCAGCTTACCGTATGAAAGAGCCGTTTCAATATGTTTGTAACCGACATGTTCTTTGCAAATTTCTAGTGCTCGTAGATGATAGTCCTTTGCTTTTTCATGCTCGCCAGTAATTTGGCACAAAAGCCCCAGCCCATTGTAAGAGTGAGCAACACGAACATGTTTTTCACCAAGTTGTTCTCTTCCAATAGCCAGAGCTCGTTCAAAATATTGCTTTGCCTTTCCAAATTCGCCAAGTTCTGTACTAGCTTCACCTAAGTTATTGTAAGAACTGGCAACATCAACGTGTTTTTCACCCAATTGTTCGCTACGAATTTCTAATGCTTTTTGCAGATATTCCTTTGCTTTTTGGTATTCACCTGCTGTTTCATACAGAACACCAAGATTATTGTAAGAAAGAGCAACATAAACATGTTTTTCACCAAGTTTTCTTTTGAGAATGTCTAGGGCTGTTTCAAAATATTGCTTTGCTTTTGCCAATTCACCATAATGTCTGTACACATTGCCAAGCTTATTGAAAGACAGACCGACTTCAAAATGTTCTTCATCAAGTTGATCTCTTTGAATTTCTAGTGCTCGTATATGATAACTCATTGCTTTGTTGTATCCACCACTATTTTGTTGCACAATTCCCAGGTTATTGTAACACCGAGCGACATCAACATGTTTTGCACCCGGCTGGCTTTTATAAATTTCTAGTGCTCGTAAGTGATGATACTTTGCGTTTCCATAATCTCCTGAAATTTCATACAGAACACCCAGATTACTGTAAGTCAGTGCGACATGGATATGCTTTCCACCAAGTTGACTCTTATAAATTTCTCGTGCTTTTTCAATATATTCCTTTGCTTTTGGCAACTCACAGACATGTATATACAATGCCCCTAAGTTATTGTAAGAAGTCGCCACCTGAATATGTTTATCACCCAGTTGTTCCTTACGAATTTCTAACGCTTGTTGATGATATTTCTCTGCCTTCTTTATTTCACCAATGTGTCTATACACTTCACCTAGGTTGTTGTAAGAACAAGCGACAACTACATGTTTTTGACCAAGTTTCTGTTTACACATTTGTAGTGCTTGTTGATGATATTCTCGTGCTTGTTGCAAATCACCAATACGTTTGCACACTTCACCTAAGTTATTGTAAGAAGTGGCCGCATCAATATGATTTTCGGCCAGCTGTTCTTTTTGAATTGCTAGTGCTTGTAGATGGTACTGCTTTGCTTCTTCGTAATTGCCAATAATGAGATGGACGGAACCCAGGTTATTGAAAAAACGAGCGACATCAACATGTTTTGCACCGAATTGTTCTTTAAAAATTTCAACAGCTTTTTGATAATAGGCTTGGGCTTGTTGATATTCACCTTCAATGTTATGCACAGAACCTAGGTTATTGTAAGCAGTAGAAACAAGAGCATGTTTTTCGCCTAGTTGTTTTTTAAAAATCGCTAGTGCTCGGTGAAGATAATCCTTTGCTTTATCATAGTGACCAGCAGTTTGATACACAACACTCAGGTTGTTGTAGGAAGTTGCAACATCAACATGTGTTTCACCGAGTTTTTTTTTCGCAATTTGAAAGGATTTTTCATGGATATCCTTTGAATTGCTCATTTCACCAGTATCATAATACAATACCCCTAGGTTATTGTAAGAAGTAGCAACAAGAACATGTTTCTCTCCAAGTTGTTCTTTATAGATTTCTAGTGCACGTTGAAGACAATCCTTTGCTAGACCATAATCACAACTAATTTGATACACAAGACCCTGGTTATTGTAGCAAGTAGCGACAGTGACATGATTTTCACCGAGTTGTTCTTTTAGAATTTCTAACGCTCTTTTCTGATAATCCTTTGCTTTGTCCATTTCGGCGATATGTCTATACAGTTCTCCTAGGTTGCTGTAAGAACAAGCGACATCAACGTGCTCTTCACCAAATTGTTCCTTTTTAATTTCTAGTGCTCGTTGAAAATAATTATTTGCGTTTTCATAATCACCAGTAACTAGATACACAAGACCCAGGTTAATGTGCGAAGTAGCGACATCGGTATGTCTTCCACCCAGTTGTTCTTCACGAATTTTTAGGGCTTGTCGGTGATAATACTTCGCATTTTCATAGTTGCCAATAGTTTTGTAAACTTGGCCAAGGTTAGTGTAAGAGCTGGCAACATGAACATGTGTTTCACCCAGTTGTTCTTTAAATATGTCTAGTGCTCGTTGAGAATATTCTATTGCTTTTTCATACTCACCAACAATTTCAAACACAGAACTTAGGTCATTGTAGCAAATAGCGACATCGACATGTCTTTCACCCAGTTCCCGCTTACGAATTTCCAGTGCTAGCTGATGATACTCATTTGCTTTTTTCAATTCGCAAATACTTCTATGCGCAACACCCAACGATTTATAAACAGCAGCCACACACAATTCGTTTTCCAAACGTTGAGACAACTGCAGACATGGATTTAAAAAATCAAAGGAAACTTTATGCTTGTAATACTCTTGTAGAGTGTCAGAGAAAAACATGTAGATCTGAAACATTTCATGTGCATCCGTAAAGGAACCTTCTTTAAAAAACTGCTCATGCTCGGGATAGAGTTTCCTAACCATTTCATTTAACGCCTTCAAATGTGGGACTAGTTTTGCTTTATCTCTTCTATCTTTGAAACCATAAAGAGTTCGAACAACATTTTGAAAATGGCACTTGAATTCGTTGGGCTCCAGTCCTGCACCACTTGCTTGCAAAACATGTCCGATCTCTGCTGCTTTATCGCCCTGAAAAAAACTTTTAATGACTTCGTGGACAACACGATGCAGTCTGATGTCGCGATCTACATTTCCGGCTGAAATAAACAATGAACACTGATGTACTGCAAAGAAAACTTCTTCTCGATCGAAATTTTTGTCTATGAGCTCAATGTACTTGGCAAAAAGATCAAGTGGCATCGATTCAAAAGAAACAAATGACAAAAACTGGAAAACGTGTTTCAAAGTAGAGTCATTTTCAGTACACTTTTCAACAGCAAGCAACACAGCGGCAGTCATAGTTGACGGATATGCTTTGCTGACGTGGCGGAGTTGGTGTTCAGTGGTCTGTCTTTTTCCATTATCTAGCTTTCGCAAATAAGCATGCCATGAAAATGCGCCCGTGGACTCGACGACCCTTTTGAAGTACACCGCAGCCGCAGCGAGAGCCAGAGGTTGGCGATCTAACTGCTCTGCAACTTCATCTAACAATGGATCATTGTCGTCACATCCTGATAGAGAGGAGAGGAGCTGATGGCTTTCAAGGTCGCTCATACCACGACTGATTGATACATGTTTAGTGAGCAAACTGTCAGACGGAACGTGATTCCTGTTTTGTGTTGTCAGAATAATTTGACCATGATTCCAAACGTCGTCACCCGTCTGAGGGAGAAGAGGCGAAATGATTTGAAGATTTTCTACGTTGTCTACCACAAGCCACCATTTTTTCCAATTCTTAATTCTCGTTTCTATTAACGTTTTCAAATACTTGGCTTTTTCTTCTGTTGCCTTGTTTGAACTTAACGTGTTCAACAACACCCTTTCATCGCAATTCAGGCGTCGTGCAAAATCTTCGTACGAGTTAAGCAAAGAATTGACATCTTTACCATTCAATGTCATCACGAACGTTCCTTCTTCAGGCCAATCCACACTTTGCCAAATATTTTCACAAATCTGCCTGACGAGTTGAGACTTTCCACTTCCAGGATTTCCAGAAATATAGAAGTAGGTAAGTTCACCTTCCCGGCGCAACTCTTCAAGATGTTCACTAATTTCCCTTATCTTCTCCGTACGGAGTATAACATTGTGGGCAGGCTTTGGCGGAAAAACTTGAAACGATTTGTAACGATTTCTCTCCGCTTTAATTTGAGTAATTCCGCTCGTTGCAACACCAAGAGCCTTCAATGCATTTTCGACTTCAGTCGTCATTGTTTGGAATTCGGTATTGGAAAGTTTTCCTTTACTACTATGCTTCACTTCATTTCGTACCTCTCTCAGCTTTTCGACTTCACTTTTTACTGCAGGATTCAAACTTGCTCCGATCGAGTTCGAATAAAGAATTGCATCAAAAAGCACAGTGCAATCCCATTGGATGGTGTCTCCATTCTGAAATTTTGATTGATACATATTCTTGTTTGGCCTCCTTCTTGTTTGTTCCAGTTTAAACAAGTGCTGACCACTAATACTGGTGTCGTCCCATGCACCGACAGTGGCTTGGTAGCGACTGTTCCACTCTTGCTTAAAAATTGTCCTCAAACTTTCACTCACAATATCGCTGACAAT
Source organism: Phenganax marumi (assembly GCA_025400095.1). Classification (NCBI taxonomy): domain Eukaryota; kingdom Metazoa; phylum Cnidaria; class Anthozoa; order Malacalcyonacea; family Clavulariidae; genus Phenganax; species Phenganax marumi. Next base: position 66 of record JAODVM010146741.1, on the reverse strand, counting down.
ACTGTCCATACAAACGAGGTTTCGTTTTTCTTCGTTCTCCCAAGGTGCAACGGACATTTTTCCCTC
>JAODVM010146630.1:0-14981 GCA_025400095.1 Phenganax marumi | reverse complement strand
TCAGCAGTCCCACCGGGAAGATCTCGAGAAACGTGATCGGCAGGCGCAGCCAGGGCTTGCCGTACATTTGTTTCATGCTCTCCATCTCGGTGATGAGTTCCTGCATCGCGTCTTCGGACAGGCCTGCGGCCCGCTTCGCCTCGATTACGCCCGCGGTGTAGTCGTCGATGACCTCCACCCCGGTGAGCTCGTCGTAGTAGCTTCGCAGGCTCGCGGCGCCCTGGGCGACGACGTCGATCCGCCGCTTGGCGGACGACTCCATGGCCATGTCCATGAGCTCCTTGGCCTGCGCCTCGAAGAACTCGGGCTCGAGGCGGGCGACCGCGGAGGTCGTGAAGAGGAACTGCGTGGGACGCAGCTGCCGGGGCAGGGAGCGCAGCCTCCAGGTGAAGGTGACGACGTCGCCGGCTTCGAAGCTCTGTGGGAACATCGGACACTCCTGGAATTCGCCGCCGTCGAGGCGGAAGCGTCGGCTGTGCTTGATCCTCGTGCCGTCGGCTCGCTCGATGACGATGTTGAGGCGCAGACGGTTTCGGTTGGCGGGCAGCTCGGTGTTGATGTAGCCGCAGAGAGCTCCGGTCTCGATGTCGCGATCGATCAACAGGACCGATTCGACGGTCTTCGGACGATCCACCTCACCACCCGTGGCGTTGTGAATCGTGTCGCGATAGAAGATCTCGGCACCGGCAGTTGCCGGTACCAGCGCGGCGAATAGAAGAAGGGCGGGGACGGTAAGCCTCATACAGGTCTCCTCGTGGCAGGTTCGCGGTCGAGACGCGGGACCTCCCCGTACCCTCCTGGAAATCAAGCAACAGAAAGCAGTTTCGATCGAACTGCTCGTAGGAGGGGAGGAGGGTGCGGAATCCTTCGAGGATCGCTGCGAGCCGGCTCAGGCCAGGAGGCTGCGCAGCTCGTCCTGGCGGGCCTCGGCGTCGCGCTCGCCGATCTCGATCAGCCGCTGTAGGTAGTCGGGCTGGAACATCAGGAGGCTCAAGAAGTCCGGGCTGCGCGTTTCGCGCGTCCCCCAGCCCCGAGTCAGAAAGCGCAGCCCCTTGGGCAGCTTGGGCTCGAACTCTGCGGCCAGGCGGCCGAGGTCCTCGGACGGTCTCAGTACCAGGAGATCGATGGGCTTGAGGCTGCCGGCCGCCTCCGGGCAGGCCCTCACCAGGGCGTTGACCCGCTCGAGGTTCATCGCGTCGTGGTCGAGCGCATCGAGAAAGACGGCGTTCATGAGGGAGCCGATCACCTGTGCCGCGGGTGGATAACCGCTCACCGAAGGTTCCGCCGCCTCCGAGGCGCGCCGGTCGTAACGAGTCGAGATCGCCAGGATGCGGTCGGCTCCGAGATGGACCGAGGGCGCCAGCGGATTGAGCATGCGAATGCCCCCGTCGCCATACCAATGGTCGCCGACCTTGATCGCGGGGAAGGCGAGGGGCAGCGCCGCCGACGCCATCACATGGCTGATGTTGATGCGGGTGTTGACCCCGATGCGGTTGGCTCGCTCCCACATCTGGAGCTCTCGCCCCTGGACCCAGGTCACCGTCTGCCCGGTGGAGTAACGCAGGGTCGTCAGGGCCAGCGCCTCGAGGTGCCCGTCTCGGACGTTCTCCTCGATTCCGGGAATCTCGTTGTCGACCGTGCGCAGGGTTCGCCGCAGATACGTCGCCAGAGGCCGCGTGTCGAGCAGGCTGCGGGGTCCATCCTTGGGCCCCTTGCCGCCGGAGACCAGCTTGAGGCCCCAGCGCGCCACGTTCCCGAACAGCGAGCCGCCGCCGACTTCGAACACCTGATCGGTGGTGAGCTCGTTCCAGAGCTCGGTCAGGGCCTCTGCGGCCGATTCGAGCGACCCCCGATGCGAGGCCAGGAAGACGGCGTTGATGGCGCCGGCGGAGGTGCCGGTGATGATCGGGATCCGCTTCTCGGGCATCACCCGCGCCAGGCAGCGCAGCAGTCCCACCTGGTAGGCCGAACGGGCACCGCCGCCGGTCAGAACGAGGGCGGTCTTGGCGGTCGAGTCGGTCACGATCGGCGCGAGAATAACGCAGCCTCGGGTCCCGTTCGGCTCGCCCGCCGGGGGTATGGGGCGGCTTCAGTCTCGGATAGACTGCGCTTCTGCGTTTGGGGACGGAGGTATGAGCGAAGAGCTGGATCTGATCGTGATCGGGAGTGGCCCGGGCGGCTACGTCGCGGCCATCAAGGCCGGGCAGCTGGGGCTCAAGACCGCCATTGTCGAGAAGGACCCCAAGTTCGGCGGTACCTGCCTGCACCGGGGTTGTATCCCGACCAAGGCTCTCCTACATACCGCCGGCCTGCTGGACGAGATTCGGAAGGCTCAGACCTTCGGAGTCGACGTGGCCGAGCCGCGGCTCGACATGGACCAGACGCACGCCTACAAGGATGCGGTGGTCGACAAGAACGCCAACGGCGTCGCCTTCCTACTGAAGAAGAACGGGGTCGACGGCATCCACGGTCTCGGCCGGCTGGTCGGTCCCAATGAGGTCGAGGTGGTGAGCGACGAGGGGTCGCAGCGCTACCGAGCGAAGAACATTCTGCTCGCCACGGGCTCGGTGCCGCGCGACATTCCGCCGGCCCCCGCGGACGGCGAGCGCATTCTCAACTCCGACCACATGCTCGAGCTCCGGGAGGTCCCGGGACGCCTGGTGGTCGTGGGCTCGGGGGCCGTCGGTTGCGAGTTCGCTTCCGTCTTCGCTGCGTTCGGCTCCGAGGTGACGATCGTCGAGATGTTGCCGCGCCTGCTGCCGCTCGAGGACGAAGAGGTCTCGAAGGAGCTCCAGCGGTCGTTTCGCAAGCGGAAGATCAAGCCGCTGACGGATACCCAACTGGCCGGGGTGGAGCGCACCGACTCGGGGCTGCAGGTGTCGTTGAAAAGAGGCGAGACCACCGAGACCACGATCGCCGACGTGGTTCTCGTCGCCGTCGGGCGGGCGCCGGTGACGGAGAATCTGGGGCTCGAGGCGCTCGGCATCGCCCTCGATCGGGGCTACGTCGGCGTCAACGAGTACATGCAGACCTCGGTGCCGCACATCTACGCGATCGGCGACATCGTCCAGACCCCGTGGCTCGCGCACGTGGCTTCAGCAGAGGGGATCCTCGCGGTCGAGCACATGGCCGGGGAAGCCGCGCGCCCGCTCAACTACGACCACGTGCCGTCGGTGACCTACTGCGAGCCCGAGGTCGGCAGCGTCGGCTTGACCGAGGCGGCCGCGCGGGATCGCGGCTACGACGTCGCGGTCGGCAAGTTCCCGTTCTCGGCTTCCGGCAAGGCGGCGATCGAGGGCAAGACTGCGGGCTTCGTCAAGGTCGTCCGCGAGACCCGCTACGACGAGCTGCTCGGAGTGCACATCATCGGTCCCAAGGCGACCGATCTGATCGCCGAGGCGTGCGTGGCGCTACAGGTCGAATCGACGACCGAAGAGCTCTTCCGAACCATCCATGCTCACCCGACCCTCTCCGAGGCGATGGCGGAGGCCGCCCACGCGGCGGTCGGACACGCGATTCACATTTGACGATCGAGGAATTCGAAGATGCCCAGTGACGTGATCATGCCCCAGATGGGCGAGTCGATCGCTGAAGGAACGATCACCAAGTGGTTGGTGCAGGTCGGCGACAAGGTCGAGCGCGATCAGCCCCTCTTCGAGATCTCGACCGACAAGGTCGACGCCGAGATCCCGAGTCCCGAGGACGGCGTACTGCTCGAGATCAAATTCCAGGAGGGCGACACCGTTCCGGTCAACGAGGTGGTCGCGATTCTGGGCGCGCCGGGCGAAGAGGCTCCGGCTGCCGCCGAGAGCGCTCCGGCACCGGAGGCCGATGCGCCCGCTTCGCCGCCCGAGGAGCCTGCGGCCGCCCAGCCTGCTTCCGCCGAGCCTGCCGAACCGGCCCCGGCGGCGGCCGCGCCCGAGCCGGCCGACGATCCCGACCTCGCGAAGCGTGTCCGCGAGTTTTCGAGTCCGCTCGTTCGACGCATGGCGCAGGAGCATGGCGTCGACATCTCGCAGCTTCAGGGAACGGGCATTCACGGTCGCGTGACCAAGGCCGATCTCGAGGCGCACCTGGCGAGCCGCGCGGCGGCTCCCGCTGCCCAACCACCGGCCGAGGTCGCTCCGGCGCCCTCCGCGGCGGGGGTCCAGCCCGAGCTGGTGCCGACGGTGCGCAGCGAGCCCGCGAAGTTCTCGGTGGCACCCTACACGGCGAACGAGCCGGTCGACATCCAGCCGATGTCGAAGATCCGGCAGATCACGTCGGCGCACATGTCCTACTCGAAGGCGACGTCGGCCCACGTGACCACCGTCTTCCACATGGATCTGTCGAAGGTCGCGCGCCTACGCAGGCAGGCGAAGGCCGGCTTCCTGGAGGCGCACGGCACCAAGCTGACCTACATGCCGTTCATCTTCAAGGCGGTCGCGAACGCTCTGAAGGCCAATCCGAAGCTCAACTCCTCGGTCGACGGCACCAGTATCGTCTTCAAGAAGGACGTCAACATCGGCATGGCGGTGGCTCTGGACTGGGGCCTGATCGTGCCGGTGATCAAGCATGCCGACGAGCTCAACCTGGTCGGCCTGGCGCGCACCGCGAACGATCTCGCCGATCGGGCTCGGGCCAAGAAGCTGCTCCCGGAAGAGGTCCAGGGCGGCACCTTCACGGTGACCAACCCCGGAGTCTTCGGCACGCTCTTCGGAACGCCGATCATCAATCAGCCCCAGGTCGCGATCCTGGGACTGGGCGTCATCGAGAAGCGGCCGGTGGTCGATACCGATGAGAACGGCAACGACATCATCGCGATCAAGACCATGTCGTACTTCGCGATCACCTACGACCACCGCATCATCGACGGGGCGGACGCCGACCACTTCATGAACGACGTCAAGCGGACCCTCGAGGAAGAGAGCTGGTCCGAGCTCGACTCCGTCCTCTAGCTCGTGCGCTTCATGCGTGGCCCCGCCGGGCGCTTGGCGATGGTCTGTCTGGCCGTCAACCTGGCGGTGCTCGCCGGGGTCGCGGTTCGCAATACGAGCTATCTGGGCGACTACCGGCTGAGCGACAGCCCGGACGCGCGACACTACGTCCAGCTCGGGCTGAACCTGCTGCTCGACGGCCACTACTCGCGCACCGAGGGGCCGGACTATCCGCCCGACTTCATGCGCACGCCGGTCTATCCGATCGTCGCCGGAGCGCTGGAGATCGTGGCCGGTGCGGGTGCGATCTACCTCGCCCAGGCGCTGCTGCAGATCGGACTGGTTCTCCTCCTCTATCGAACCGCGAGGCTCTACTTCGGCGAGAAGACGGCCTTCTGGGTCGGCGCGATCGCGGCGATGGATCTGGTGACCGCGGTCCACAACTTCAGCGCCCTGACCGAACCCCTCTACACCTTCTTGACGTTTCTGGCCGTGGTCCTCTTGCTGCCGCGATGGGTACCGCCGCCGGACGCTTCCGCTCGTCCGATGGGCACTCGCGGATACCTGCTCGTCGGCACCCTGCTGGCCCTGGCCACCCTGACTCGGCCGTCGGGAATCTATGTGCCGGTGATCCTCGCGCTCGCGGCCCTCTGGTTCGTCGGGCGGCGCACCGGTCTCCGCGGAGCCGTGCGGGCGGCGACGCTGGTGCTCGTGCCCTCGGTGCTTCTGGTCGGGGCGTGGATCGCCCGGAACCAACGCCAGTTCGATGTTCCCAAGGTGACCGGACTCGGGCCGGTGGGCTTCGTCTACGTGACCGGGGCGGGCGCCTACCAGGTGCACCACGACCTGCCCCGTTTCGAGGCCCAGCAGATGATCGCCCAGGAGTACGGGATACCTACCGCGCTGGAGGCGCAGAACCCGTGGTCGACGCCGCTGAGCGAGCGTGAGATCGGGGAGCGGTTGAGCGCCGCGGCGCCATCCGTTCTGAGGAAGTACCCCGCGGCACTCGTCCGGTCGAGCCTCCTCGGCCTCGTCAAGGCGAACGTCTCGCATAACGTCAATCAGCTCGCCTCGCTCCACGACCGAACGTGGACCGCCCCCGGGGGAGGTCGTCTGTTGCGTCTCGAGGGCGCGGCGATCGCGCGTCTGTTCTCCAACCACCCCGCCCTGATCGGTGCCTTCTTCTGGCAGGTCTTCCACGCGCTCGCGGTTCTCGTGCTCGCGACGCTCGGGCTCATGAGCGTCCTGCGGTCCCCCGCGCGACGCGAGCTCGCCTGGCTCGTGCTACCGGTGCTCGGCTACCTGGCGCTGACCATCGCCCTCTTCGGCGTCGACGCCTACTACCGAAGCCGTATTCCGCTCCTGCCGTACCTGTTCCTCTTCGCCGGCCACGGCCTCGCCGTGTGGCGGTCGCGGCGCGCCTAGCTTCTTTTGCGGAGGGACTGGCGGTCGACGATCCCCGCGGCCACCAGCTTCCGGGTCAGGCTCGCCAGGCAGCGCTGCGTGATCTTGTAGATACTCGAGCTCTGGTAGCCCATCTCCTGTGCCGTCTCGGCCGGGTCGCAGCCCAGGCCGTAGCGCAGTCGCAGGACCGAGCGGCACCGGGGCGAGAGATCGCGCGTGACGCTCTCGATGTCGGTCACGAGCTCGAACCGCTCCTGGGCCGGTTGCGAGGGCTCGGCGAGCGACTCGAGAATCGCTTCGTCCACCGATTCGTACAGGCGCCGACGGTAGCTGCGCCAGTACATGAGGCAGCGATTGCGTAGCGTTCCCATGAGCCAGCGCTCGGCGTCGTGAATCTCCTCGCGCTTCATGAGGAAGGCGAGCATCGTCTGCTGCAGCACGTCCTCGGCGTCCGCATAGGGGATGCGGAACGTCGCCAGCACTCCGCGCAGCCGAGGGTGGACGGCTTCGAGCAGGTCCTCGAGGGTGTGCTCGCTTCGCTGATTCTTGGCGACCGTCATGACCCGCGGAGTGGGCCATAGTATCGAACCGGCGCCCGAGCGCTCGCTCGGCGTAGAATGGCCGTGAGAGGTCGATGACTCCACAGCGTCGGACGTGCGCGGGCTACTTGGGGAGGCTGGACTACGGCACCGCGGTCAGCCTCCAGGAGTCGATCCGCGAGAACCTCCGAGCCGAGCTCGGTCCCGAGGTTCTGCTGCTCCTGGAGCACGACCCCGTCTACACCCTCGGGCGGAACGCGCAGGCGTCCGACCTGCTGGTGGATCGCGGGCTGATCGCCGCGCGGGGGGTCGAGGTCCACGAGGCGAGCCGTGGCGGCAAGATCACGTACCACGGTCCGGGTCAGCTCGTCGGCTACCCGATCTTGAACCTCAACCCGGACCGGCGCGACGTGCGGCGTTACGTGCAAGACCTGCAGAAGGTGCTGGTCGGCGTCCTCGCACACTATGGCGTCGAGGCCCACCCGCGGCAGCAGCCCGAGACGGGGGTCTGGGTCGGCGATCGGAAGATCGCCTCGTTCGGAATCCACCTCAGCCGTTGGCTGACGATGCACGGCTTCGCGCTCAACGTGAAGACCGACCTCGATCAGTTCCGGGCGATCGTGCCGTGCGGGCTGCCCGACGTCGAGATGTGCTCGATCTACAGCCTGACCGGGCACGAGCCCCCCCTGGCCGAGGTCGCGCAGCGCTGTATGGAGGAGTTCGCGAAGGTCTTCGAGCGTGAGCTCGAGCCGATTCCAGCGTCGATCTTCGAGAATCTGGAGACGGCCACCGCAGAGCCTGCATGAGCTCGGCAACAGCGCATCCTTCCGTGCGCCGGTGGGCGCTCGTCTCGATGATCGGACTGCTGGCTCTGCTGGCCGCGGGGGCGGCGGTCAACGCTCTGGGCGCAACCCTCTCGGTTCCGGACTGGCCGCTCTCCTACGGCAAGGTGTTGCCGTTCAATTTCGTCGGCAACGCGACCCACGAGCAGACCCACCGGCTGCTGGCCGCTCTGTGTTGGATCGCCCTCACCGCTCTGGCCGTCGTGACCGCCCGCCACGAGCGGCGTTCCTGGGTGCGCCGTCTCGCGTTCACCGCGGTCGGGCTCTACTACGCACAGATCCTCGCGGGCGGCGTGATCGTACTCGCCCTGGCCCCGGTCTGGCTTTCGGCGCTTCACCAGCTGTTGGCGCAGCTCACGTTCGTCCTGACCTTCGTGGTGGTCGTAGCGTGCTCGAAGGGCTGGGAGATGGCGCGAGAAGGGCATCCACAGGGCCGGCGCCTGGCGATGGTCGTCCTCGTGGCCGCCGGTCTCCAGGTGACCCTCGGAGCGCTCAGCAGGCACCCGCCGGTCGGGCAGGCGGGCTTCATCGTCGCGCTGCTCTTGCATCTCGCGGTGGCACTCGTCCTGCTGGTCCTGGTGATCGTTCAGGTAGTCAGGCTCGCGCGGCAGGACGCTCCGCAACGGATCCGCTCCACGGCCAGGATGCTGCTCCTGCTGGTGGTGATCCAGATCGCACTCGGTTTGCCGCTCTTCGTCGTTTCGCCAGAGCCGGGCGCCGACGAGCACGAAGCGCCGCGCTCGTTCTCGTACCTTCACATCTCACACGTCATGCTGGCGGCGCTGGTCCTGGCGCATGCCTCAGCGATCTACCTCCGTACCCGGGCGTAGCGGTGTGGCTCGTCCCCGCCGGATTTCGCCGCGCTGGGGTAACCCCAGCGCCTGCTCCAGAGCGTTGGTTGCCCGGCGCCGAGATCCCGCGGCCTAGTCCGGTTCCGGACCCACGACGATCATCATGCCGCGCTGTCGCGGGGACTTGTCGAAGCTGATGAACAGAGCACGTCGCATGAGGAGGGTGTGCCCCCAACCGCGTTTGCTCTCCTCGAGAGTCTCAGCCGTCTTCTCCTTGAGCTCGAGGGGATCGAAGACGCGCAGCCGCGAGCCGAGGGGCCGGATGATCGCGTAACCCAGCTCGTCCTCGGTCAGGAAGACCTGCGCCGCGACGCGTCGACCGAGGCTCCAGCGCCGGAACGAGTACTCGGCGTAGTTGATGACCGCCTCGTTCACGGTGTTCATCAGCGGTTCGGCGACCTTGCCGAAGTGCTCCTCGAGATAGGGCACGACCTCGGACCAGAAGGCCGAGTCGCATCGGTCGCGGAACGCCTCGTCGTCGGCGCCGGCGAGCCACGCCCGGAAGTTGGTCCAGCCGGCCCCATCGCCGGGTAGAACGAATCGCTTGCTGGCGAGTAGATCGCGGTGCTCGGTGACCTCCGAGACATCGCCGAGCTCGTTCTTGAGCACATGCATCGCCGCGACGCTCAGGACTGGCGATTGATCCGCGAGCTCTTGAAGGTCGGAGACTGCAGCTTCGATGGTCTCGTCCGGGAGGATGCCGTCCAGATCGCTCAAGTCCGGCGAGACTAGCAGGAAGCGCGGTGAGGAGTTCGGTAGACTTGCGCTCGATGAGCGACTCGCTCGTGCAGATCGGTGCACCACCGCCCCCGGCACCTCCCAGGGAGCCGCGACCCGACTGGCTGCGGATCAAGCTGTCGACGCCACCGCGCTACCACCAGGTGCGCCGGTTGGTGAAAGATCTGAACCTGAATACCGTCTGCCAGGAGGCACGCTGCCCGAACATCTACGAGTGCTGGGGCGAGCACGGCACGGCGACGTTCATGATCCTGGGCGATATCTGCACGCGCAGGTGTGGGTTCTGCGCCGTGACCAGCGGCCGGCCCGCCCCCGGCGTCGATACCGAAGAGCCGGCCCACGTCGCCGAGGCGATCGAGACGATGGGCATTCGACACGCGGTGATCACATCGGTCGACAGGGACGACCTGCCCGACGGTGGGGCCCGACACTTCGCGGACGTGACCCGGGCGATTCACGAGCGCAACCCGAGCACCGCCGTGGAGCTTTTGACGCCGGACTTTCGTGGGGTCCCGGAGGCGCTGGACATTGTTCTGGGAGCCGAGCCGGAGGTCTTCTCGCACAACATGGAGACGGTGCCGCGGCTCTACCGCAGTGCGCGCCCCGGTAGCCGCTACGAGCGCTCGCTCGAGCTCCTCTCGGACTGCTCGTCACGCCGCGAGGCCGGCGCATATGCCGGGCGGGTGAAGACGGGAATCATGATCGGCCTCGGCGAGGAGCCCGCCGAGGTCCTCGACACCATGAGCGACATCCGCTCGGCGGGGGTCGAGATCCTGACCATCGGTCAGTACCTGCAGCCGACCAGCAAGCATCTGCCGGTGGACCGCTGGGTACACCCGGACGAGTTCGCCTCGTACAAGCAGGAGGCCGAGCGCCTCGGCTTCAGCCATTGCGAGTCGGGTCCACTGGTGCGGTCGAGCTACCACGCGCACGAGGCGGTTCGAGACGTCGGTGAGCAGCGAGCCTCGCGATAGCGCCTTTACGAACGAACCGGCTTGATCGCTGTCGGCGTGTTGGGGATCGGCCCCACTATGCAGACTAGTTCCTGTCGAAGGGCAGTCGGAAGGCGGCCATGGTCTCGCGATTGCGAACCAGCACGACCTCACCGGCGAAGGCGGGCTGACTCCATGTCTTGCCCTCGATCGCCGGGAATCTTCCGAGCTCCGTGAAGCGCTCGGGGGTGGCCGAGACGAGAGCCAGCTCGCCTCGCTCCGAGAGCACGAGCAACAGGTCCTGATCGGGCAAGAGCAGCAGTTGACCGCTGCCGTAGCGTCCGCCTTTCCACCGACGTTTACCCGTCTCGAGATCGATGCAGGCGAGGATGCGGCCGTCGAAGCTGAAAGCGTGCCCCTCGTGCACCACCAGGGCGCTGAGCGTCGGCCGGAGTGAGGTCGACGTCCAGAGCGCATCGACAGCCCAGCCGTCGGGCCCACGGCGGACCGTCAGGCGGCGTGTTCCGAGGCTGCCGGCTGGCCCCAGAGCCGCGATCAGAATCTCTCCGTTCGCGATCGACGCCGGCTGGACGATGCCGAGCCCCGGCCATGGATGCTCCCACAGCAGCGCGCCGCTTCTCGCCTCGACGCTCGTCAGTCCCCCGCCATTGAGCAGCAGGATCTGTTCGATTCCGTCGATCGAGACGAGATGGGGAGAACTGTAGCTAGCGCTCCTGGGCGGGCCGATCCAGAGCAGCTCTCCGGTGGTGGCGTCGTAGGCCACGAGGGTTCCTGCCGTGGCGACGACAACTGCGCGATCAACCACCAGCGGCGAGCTGGTGATTCCGAACTCCGGCACCTCGGTGTCGGTGTCGTGGGCGGCGTTACGCGACCAGGCAGAGGCTCCACTACCGGCGTCGAGAGCGTTCAGAATGCCGGTTGCGCCCAGAGCGTAGACCCGGCCGTTGGCCAGGGCCGGCGTCGCTCGTGGTCCGGCGCCCACATGCGGGTCCCAGTGGCGGACCGAGTCTTGATGCCCAGACAGGTTCTCCCGTCGCGATTCGGTAGCAGGCGACGATCTCCTCGTCTCCTCGCTGCTCCTGCGTATAGAAGAGGTCGCCTGCAATGGCGAAAGACGAAACGCCGGGCCCGACGGGGCGGCGCCAGAGCTCCTCAGGTGGCGACCTGGACCAGTCGGTCTCGAGACGTACTTCGAAGACCTTGCTGCTGCGCCCGGGGCCACCGAAACCGGGCCAGGTGGCCTGCCGGACGGATGGCAGAGGCGCCGGTACGGTTGGCGTTCGCCAATCGGCTCGCGCCAGTAGGCGCTCCTCGGCGGTTTTCGCCCACCGCCAACCGAGCTCCGCAGCGCCGTCGCCGGTCGTGCCCTCGGCCCGTAGGAGCGCGAAAACGGCTGAGCCGAGCAAGATCGCGGCGATCATCGACCAGCGCCTGGTGTGGCGCGAAAGGTGAGGCGCCACCACAGCCCACCCGACGAACGTCAGGCTCAGTGTCGGAACGGCGTATGCGAAGTACAGCATGCCCTGACCCACCCTTGCCAGTGACGGATCGAGCACAGACCGAGTGAGCGACAGGGCGACGATCATCAGAGCCGGTGCGCCCCAGCGCTCGATGCGGGGCGCCCGGCTCAGGAACATCCACCACGAGACGATGAACAACGCCCCGAGCAGGGCTCCGAGTGTGCCGATCAACCTGCCGGTGAAATTCGGCCATGCCAATGGGGCAGAGACCCAGACCGTCCACTGAATGAGTAGAGCGACGACTCCGGGCCATAGGCGGAGCCGGTCGGCCTGCCTCGGCTCGCGCGGGTATCGCGCAGGGCCCTCTGTCGAGCCCTGCAGGGCAGCTTCTCGGTCTTGCCCTCGGGCCGCAGCTGAGCCAGCGGCGGGGTCGACGCTCTCGGTGGACGACATCGGTCGGGTGAGATGCCCTACGACTCGAAGGCCACCATTGTTTCGAATCAGGAGCCGCTGCGTCGGGCGGCAGCCCTACCGGCTACCACGACGCCCGCGGTGATCAGGACGAAGCCGATCGCCTGGTTCAGGCCGATCGACTCGTTCAGGAACAGCACCGCAGCGAGTGCCGCGACCGCGGGCTGTGCCGTCGTATAGATCGCCACCAACGACGGCGAGGAACGACGCACTGCCCAGGTGGCGAGGGCGTAGCCCAGGAAGGTGGGGAAGAGGACGATGTAGGCGAGCCCGGCCCAGGCCGAGCCGGGCACGGTTGCCGCCTGGAGCTTGCCCATGGCCGGAAGGCTGACGGCCAGGATGCCGAGCGTGCCGTAGAGAAACGACCAGGCGATCACGGTGCGCCAGGGAAGGCGCTGCAGGATCGGACGCTGCAGCACCAGGAAGGCCGCGAAGCTCAGGCAGTTGAGGAGGATCAGCAGGTTGCCGAGGGTGGTGTCCTGGCCGATCGAGAAGCGCGTCGGGTCCAGAAGCACGACGCACCCGGCCATCGCCAGGACGACGGCGATCGTCCGATGGGGACCTATGCGCTCGATCCGCAGAGCGGCTCCGACCGCGAGGGTGAAGGCGGGGATGGAGGCCATGAGGATCGCGGCGTTACTGGCGGTCGTGTGGTCGAGCCCGACCACGAAGAGCACCTGGTTGAGCAGAATGCCGAGGACGCCGAGCCCCGCGAGGACCGGCATCTCGCGACGGCGCGGCATGACGCGGTCCTTGAGCCAGGCCATCCAGAGGAGGAGCGGCGCAGCGAAGAGGGCGCGTAGCGCTGCCAACTGAAACGGCTCGAGATGGTCCAGCACCCCCTTGGCCACGACGTGCATGAGGCCGAAGCAGACCTGGACGAACAGGAGGACGCCGTGCACCGAGAGCGGCGCGTGCACCTCCCCCGGGGCGCGCGACATGGCGGGAGGATATGGCCTGGGCCCGGCTCGCGCCAGCGCCCCAGCCTCGGCCTAGGTTCCCTGGGTACCGTCGTGCGCGACCAGGAGCGCCTGCCTCTTCGGCTTGGCTGCCCCCGGCCACTCGAGCTCGACCACCAGGCGCCGGAACCTCAGATCCTGCGTGGTGGGAATGCTCGTCCGGCGCACTCTGATCAGGCCGCGTCCGGTCGAGTCGACCGCGGCCTTCTGAGTCGTGGAGACGTCGGGGAACCGAGCCGTGGCGCCGGCGATCGGTCTGCCGTCGGCGCGTTGGACGGCGAACCGGACCCTCACCGTCTTGGCCCCGGTGTCCACCTTGTCGCTCCAGTCGACCGAGGCGTAGGCCCATTCGGTCAGGGGCTTCCTCCCGAAGACGTCGAACAGCGCCTCGGTTCCACCCGGATTCCTCCAGAGAGTCGTGTGACGGGCGAGCCCGCTTCTCGGGTAGCCGCCGATCGGAACCTGGAGCGTCGTGACGTTGCCTTGCAGCCACGAAGCCGACAGCCAGGGCACGGTGCCGTCGCCCTCGCGGCGCTCCTCTTTGCCGAGCCCGGTGTTGAACCGAACTCGGCCATTCGCCGCCACATGAGCGACGACGTGGCTTGGCTCACCCCAGCCCACGATGTTGGTGACCGGGATCTTGTCGAGCGTCCACGTCCGATGATGCGGTCCCAAGGTCTTCCAGGAGTGCTCCGCCCGGGTCTTGATCGGCCCCGTGTATTCGGCCGGAACCCAGCCGTGATCCTTCAGCGGGTTGATGCTGCTGCCGGCGGCGTCGCGCACCAGGGCCGCGGAGTTCTTGCGTGGCAGCAGGTCGAAGGCGCTCCAAGCGTGGGCGAAGATCTCCTGGGTGTCGTCGGCTCCGATCGGTCCGAAGCTCTGCTGCGCCACCAGGGCAGCCAGCGACTTCAGCGACCCCGCCCAGGGCACCCCGAAGGCCACCAGTCGACTCACCTTCTTGGCCGGCCCGGGGTTGTTCTCCAGGAAGTGTCGAACCAGCAGGCCGCCGGTCGAGTGAGCGATGATGACCACACCGTCGACGGACTTGTCGATGGCCGCGCCGAGCCGGCGCTGCGCCTCGGGGTCGGTCGCCGGCCGCCGCCAGTCCCACCCGACCTTGGCCAGTGCCTGCGCACCGATCCCGCATCGCTTCAGGATCTTGTAGAGGCCGGTCGCGTGCTTGGCGAGCTCGAAGCCGAGGAACTTCGTGTTCGGAATCGGATCGCCGGCGACCACGCCATCGGGCTTGAGAAGGTTCTCGGGCCCCTTGAGACGGGCCATGTACTCGTCGCTCATCTTGAAGGCCTTGATGAGGCCCGGCGGGAAGATCCTCTTGCCGAGCGGACCGCCCGGTTTGCCGAGGTGCAGGTTCGAGCCGGGGACCCCGGGGACGTAGATCACTCTGTGCGGCACTCTGACCTCCTTCGGGCGATGGCTCGACTACAGCAGGGCGAAGCCGACCGTGGTGTTCACGGCTTGCCTGATCTGGCGTATCGCGGCGTTGATGGCGTTCTCCACCGCCAGGATGCCCAGGCCTTCCACGGTCAGGAGCACGGTCGTCGCCGCGTTCTTCTGCGAATCGCCGTGCGACTTCAAACACGCCTTCATTACAGGCGAGTTCAATTGGCGTGGGTGACCGTGAGGATTCGCTGTAGGAGGCAAATACATTGGTTTTTGTGTTTGGAGCGAAGGTTAAGCCAATCGTAGGGTTAAATCGAGCAAAATTATGATCGCCATTGAGCTCCGGGCGCTCTCCGGAGCGATCGCGCAGGGTGACGTCCGTATTGTTGTATCTGCCTCCGAAGGTCAGGGCAAGCTTTTCATTGAGTGCGAGAGTATCCGAAAAAT
>JAODVM010146629.1:0-23348 GCA_025400095.1 Phenganax marumi | reverse complement strand
TGTCAAATCCACCTTTAGGCAGTTTCAGTTTCCTTTTAATTCTGCCTCCTTCACCATCAGAAGTGTCGCTGCCACTGAGGTCAACTGAAGGTGGTTCGTGATGTAGTTCATCATCTACTGATACTTTTTGCAATCCACCTTCAATCTCAGCATCTGGTAGTTCAATATCACCTTTCAGTCCAATATCTCCACTTTTTTCTTTCTTGGATTTGTCTTTGGACTTTCGACTTCCAAATCCAAACTTTGGCATTTTAAACTTAAACCCATGTTTTCCATCATCGTGGCCAGCTTTTCCCTCAACTGAAGGAAGTTTTAGTTTTCTTTTAATCCTTCCACCTTCACCATCGGATGTATCACTACCACTGTCATCATCGACTTTAGGTTCTTTTGCTCCACCAGAAATACCAACTCCAGCAGAAGGCAGTTTTAGTTTTCGTTTAATTCTTCCTCCGTGGCCATCAGATGTGTCACTGCTGCTATCACTGTCTTCTTTGGATCCTTTGGCACCACCAGAGAACCCAATACCAAATTTAGGCATCTTTAACTTTCTTTTAATTCTTCCTCCTTCACCATCTGATGTTTCACTTCCACTGTCATCTTTAGATACTTTAAGATTGTCAGAAATAGTAGTCGCGCCTGATGGGACATCAATTATATGTTCGGTGTCGGAACTAGAATCTTTCTTTTTGGACTTTTTCGATCTTCGTAGGCTAAGTTTTGGAAGCTTGAATTTCTTTTTGTGATCATCATCCTCTGACAGCCCTTGTTTCTTGTGATCAGCATTGATATCCACAGTTGTAGATGGAGTTTTTAGTTTTCTTTTCATCTTTCCACCTTGTCCGTCAGAGGTTTCACTGCCACTTTCAGCCTTAGACATGTCCAATTCAACTTTAGCAAGCTTCAACTTTCGTTTAATTCTACCTCCTTCACCATCTGACGTTTCACTGCTACCTTGGCCTGATTCTTCATCTTTCATTTGTACGTCAGCATCTGGGCTTGGTACCTTAATATCAACTTTTCCAGCTGGTATATCCATCTTAATATCTGATGTATCACTCTCACTGCTTTTGCTTTTTCTTGACCTGCCCTTCATGGACAACTTTCCACCAAAACTGAGCTTTGGTAAGCGGAATTTCCGCTTCTTTGTACCATCATCGTCGGAACTGTCACCACTTCCTTTTGAGTTTGACTGTTGAATGTTGGCATCAGCTTTCCCTCCATCTGTGCCTCCAATTCCAAGTTTGTATTTTCTTTTAATGCGGCCTCCTTCACCATCAGATGTCTCACTGCCACTGTCAGATTTAGATCCTTCCACTTTTTCAGATCCATCAATATTCATTCCGACATTAAGTTTTTTTGTTTTGAATTTTGTCTTTTGCCCACCATCACCATCAGATGATTCACTGTCTCCATCACTACCAGATTTTGAATGTCGAACATTGCCTTTAATCCCAACTCCAAACTTAGGACCTTTTAACTTGCGTTTAATTCTGCCTCCTTCACCGTCTGAAGTTTCACTGTCGCTGTCGGATTCAGATGCTTTTATATCTCCATCAGCACTTCCACCGAAACCTATGCCAATTTTAGGGCCTTTGAATCTCCTCTTTATTCTTCCCCCATTACCATCTGAAGTCTCGCTTCCACTGCCTTCACTACTCTTGGAATGACCTGAAATGCCAAAACCACGTCCAATTTTTGGCATCTTTAGTTTTCTTTTAATTCTTCCTCCTTGGCCATCAGATGTTTCACTTCCACTGCCACCATCTGTCTTTGGTATGTCAACATGTGCAGACATACCTCCATAACCAGGTGGACTTGATTCCAGTTGGGTGTTTACTTCACTCTTCTCTGCACCACCATCAATATTCACTGAGGGACCATTGAAACCAATGTCACATTTCGGACCTTTAAGTTTTCGTTTGATGCGACGTCCTTCACCATCAGATGTAGAACTGCCACTATCATCATCCTTGGATGTCTTGATTTTGGCAACAACCTCACTATCAAGTCCAATTCCAACTTTACCCATTTTTATTTTTCTTTTAGTTCGTCCCCCCTCACCATCTGAAGTTTCACTTCCACTACTGACACTATCTTTGGCGTCTTTAGATTTCTGTCCTTTTGACTTTTTACCTCCAAATCCAAACTTTGGAAGGCCAATGTGGAATTTACCCTTCTTTTTGTGTCCTTCATCATCAGAACTGTCACTACTGTCTCCCTTTGATTTTAAATGCTTAACATCACCACTTATTTTTCCACCTGTTCCCCCTTCAATTCCCACAGATGGAAGCTTTAGTTTTCTCTTGATTCTTCCACCTTCACCATCTGAAGTTTCACTGTCACTTTCACTATTAGATTTAGAACCTTTAAGTTTTCCATCTGCACCAATGCCAAGTTCAGGACCTTTCAACTTTCTTTTAACTCTTCCTCCTTTGCCATCAGATGTTTCACTACCACTACTATCCCTTCTTGAGCCTTTGCTATCTGCAGAAATTCCACCTCCACCAATTCCAAACTTGGGACCTTTCATTTTTCGTTTTATTCTTCCTCCCTTACCATCTGACGTTTCACTGTCACTATCTGATTCAGACCTCTTCCCATGGGCGTCACCACCAAATGCAATCCCAAGTTTGGGACCTTTGAATTTTCTTTTGATTCTTCCTCCATTACCATCTGATGTGTCACTTTCACTATGGTCCACCTTTGATCCTTTCAGATCAGTCGATATACCACTGTCCATACCAAACTTGGGACCCTTCAGTTTTCTTTTGATTTTACCACCTTGACCATCTGATGTATCACTATCAGTTTTCCTATCAGCATCAAATCCAACACCAAGTCTAGCACCTTTGAGTTTTCGTTTTATCTTTCCTCCTTCACCATCAGAAGTTTCACTTCCACTGTCACCAGTTTCTCCTTTAATTTGAAAGTTGACATCTGGTTTTTTAACACCTCCTTTAATTTCTGCACTTGGTATTTCAAATTTAGTTTTCTCTTTTTCATCATCAGATGTATCAGAATCGCTGTCTTTTCTTTTTTTGTGTTTTTTGTTTTTAGACTTTTTCCCACTAAAGCCAAATCCAAACTTGGGCAAACTGAATCTTTTCTTTTTTTTGCGGTCTTCATCATCATTAAAACTCTCATCTCTGCTCTTGCGTTTTGAGTGGGTCAGATCGCTTTCAACACTAACTTCACCTCCAGCTTTACCAGAAGACATTTTCAGCTTCCTCTTGATTCGTCCACCATTCCCATCGGATGTTTCACTGTCGCTGTTCTCACCTTTACCAGAAGCTCCAATACCAAATCCAACTTTGGGTGCTTTGAATTTTTTTTTTATTCTTCCACCTTCACCATCAGATGTTGAATTTCCACTGTCGTCTTCACATTTTTCTCTCTTATTTTCAGATAGACCACCACCAAGTTCAATATCTACACTAGGCTTTTTAAACTTCCGCTTTATTCTCCCTCCTGCGCCATCTGATGTATCACTTCCACTACCAGATGATGGTTGATTCTTCAAATGCAAGTCCACTTCATGCTTTTTTACCTCCACAACATCAACAGAAGGCTTTTCAAATTCAGCATCTCCAGATAAATTGACCTTCCCATGCTTACCCTTTTTCGACCTGTCTTTCGATTTCTTCCTTCCAAGATTAAACTTTGGAAACTTGAACTTTGTTTTTTTCTTCCTCTTTACTCTCCCACCTTCACCATCAGATGTCTCACTGTCAGTTTTTGATCCATCTACTTTTGCCCCACCTTCAATTCCTATCTCACTCTTTGGCATCTTTAGTTTTCTTTTAATCCTTCCACCTTCACCATCAGATGTTTCACTGTCACTGTCTGACTTGGATCCATCAAGTTTTCCAGTGACTTTAAAGCCAGGTTTAGACAGTTTAAGCTTTCTCTTGATTCGACCACCTTCACCATCTGATGTTTCACTGTCACTTTCATAGCCAGGTTTAGATTTTTCAGTATCTTGGGAAATACCAAATCGTGGAACTTTAAGTTTTCTTTTAATTCTACCTCCTTGACCATCAGAAGTCTCACTTCCACTATCATTGTCATCTTTAGATTTACCTGAAGCCCTGCCACTGATTCCAATTCCAACTGCAGGCACTTTTAATTTTCTTTTGATCCTTCCACCTTGGCCATCAGATGTATCACTGCCGCTGTCATCAGCACGTCCCTTGCCAGAAACACCGCCACTAATGCCGAGACCAAAGTTACGACCTTTGAGTTTTCTTTTTATTCGGCCTCCTTGACCATCGGATGTGTCACTTCCACTGTCATCATCTGCCTTTGTTTGTCCAGATATTGCGCCGTCAACGCCGATTCCAAACTGGGGTGTTTTGAACTTTCTTTTTATACGTCCTCCTTCACCATCTGATGTTTCACTGCCACTGCTGTCTTTCTGTGATCCATGTTTGAATCCAAGAGATGGAAAACCTATTCCAAGATCACCACGACCTTTAGGTAAGCTACCACTCTCAACTTCAGCTTCTGGTTTGAAGGATGAAGCATCAACATCAATGTTCTTATCTTCAGGTGAAGTCCATATTTCTCCCATATCACTTTTCCTCACAAACTCTCCATCATATTCACCACCAGCCTTGGCTCCTGTCAATTCTACGTTATCGTCAACATGGCCACCAGGACTTTTATGGCTGCCAAATAGCTTTTGGAATGCACCTGGCTTTTTCTTGGGACTTGGCTCTTCAGGAGATGAGATGCGAGCTTCCTTCGACTTGCCGCCGCTGAAATACTTTTTTATAGAAAACTTTGAATCTTTTGAGTGCACATCGAGGTCAACCTCTTTAGTATCACTAGATATATTAGGTGCACCTGGTAAATTTACCTCTGTTGTACCCGACGCTTCAGGTGTGGACAAATCCACGTCACCAAAGATGCCAGCTGGTGCATTATAGTCAATATCCATATCTCCTCCAGAAACTTCACCTTTACCAGACATATTTGCATTAGTGTCCACAACAGCACTACTTTCTTTGCCTCCAGATAAGTCTATATCATGGTTTGATTTCCCTTCTATGCCAAAGTCCATTTCAAAGTCAGGTGTTGATTCAACATTATATGATACATCAGGGTTTGCAACCATTAGTGGAGTTTCAACGACTAATTCTTTAGACGTGCCCCCACCATCGAGGTTGGCTTGTGGTACACTTCCTGATAACTGAGAGACAGCTAGATGAGTACCAACACCATGGTCTCTGCCAACATCTGGTGATTCAATGTCAACATGTGCTGCAGACTGGTGCTGAAAAACGGACAAGCCAGCGAGTCTTTCAAGGTCTGAAAAATACATTAATATGCAGCTACAAATGTTTTGGTGAACTTTCATATATTCCGCAAAGACTTCAAGAAACTGGCTGGTTTAACTGGAAAATTGTGGGTTTATGTTGGGTAGGCATGTCAGAAGAGGACAATTGCTAATGTTCTGAAAATAAATGAGTGGAAAGCAGCACTTTGCTTGTAAACATACAAGTGCTTGAACCCTGGCTGAGAGCGATAAACATTCAGCCATCGGTGAGATGACAGTAAAGTTGTAAAACTTTGTCACAAAGCTCCAGTCACTGTGAAAATGAAAAAGTTAACAAGATGTTACTGCTACTAGAAAAACAATAATCTCTGAAAATGGATATTGGGAAGTGGTATATACAAGGTGCCAATGTAAACTCTTGTATTTCAAGTTGTTTACTCTAATAGTAGAATTTTGCTTGACAGCAGACCTCGAAACACGAGGAGGGATTTCACGAATTAAATCAGTTGTGGTGTATGTGCTGATCTTTTTAGAAATACTGAAAACTGGATACAATGAACTCTCCCAGGTTAAAAGGGAAGTAAGAAAATGCATTTTAACTAACCAGTACCAGCCAGTTCCTATCAGAGTGGAACCTTTCTAAACTGCAAACTAATGTCGGTAAAAACCTTCCACCACAACCCTACCTGTTTGACATCAATGTGTGAAGCTAAAACTGAACCCAATTAACCGATGTAGTTGGCAGCCGAAATTGATTTTTGAATTTTGCAAAAAGAAGAGGATATTGCAACCAAAATTACAGCCGATTCAGGCCGAGCATTCTGCGGAATTGTTAAGGGCGCACGCGCACGTAAAAGCTTGTATTGAAGCAAAATCTATCATATAAACAGCTGCAAGAATTGCAAACTACTTACATGTCTCTTAGTTAATAAGTGCTGTACCTGGGTTTCCGAACGTGCAATAACTGGAAAGCAGCTTTTGGGCGTGCTAGTTGAATGTGCTGCAAGTACTTTGGTAAAATTTTCTGAATTTGGGGGAATATATCTAGTAATGAATTCTTTTTGGTAAAATTTTAGGAAAATTCTGAAGGTTCTGAAGACTTAGTAATTAATCTAGTAATATTCCTAAAAACTAGTTTTTCTTGATTACTAACGTGCTGAAACTTATGGGCGGAATTGCTCAGCCTCAAAACGTTATGCTCAATCACAGATTAAACTTGAAAAACCCTTTGATTTGAAGCATGTTTCATAAAAGCAACAAGTTTTTCAGCCTAACTTCTGGTGAAGTTCACCCTTGCTTTTTCTGCCATTGTGACATAACAATTGCTTTTTGGCATTATCATGACTTCATTCTTGAGAAAAAGACAGTCAGTAAAATTTTTCTTAATTTAGTAAAATTTCAACACAAATTTGGTAAAACTCCCTGAAAAAATCTGGTCACACTGATTGCAACCACTGGTTGCAAGGTGATTTTGCTTGGGCGTTTAATGAACGTTTCTGAGCTGGCAAAAATTACAAGCGATTCAAATTATATTGTAATTCTTGCACTTAAACCACAAAACGATGAAGTATACATTGATATTGCTTGCTGGGTAGAAAAGTTATTGTACCTAATATTTATGTCAACCAGACATAGTTTGAAATTGTACGTCAGACCACACTGGAGTTATATACAGTTGATGGCTTGTAAATCGTTGTTGCCCGCCTAGAAACGTCAGTTAAACATCCTAGCAGAGTCATATTGCAATGCACTTAAACGCAACTAACATTTCCGCTAAACGCACAACCTGCACCGGCTGGAATAACAGCACTTTTGTGACAATCGCGGGGCATTTGGTAAGCGGCAAAAACAATTTTCATCTTAGGAAACTCGATGTTCGCGCATACATCAAAGTCAAAGCAGAGTCTCATTACATTTTTGCCATGAACCATTTCAGTTTTTTGTCTCTTGAACATATTACGCAGTTACCATAAGGCAATTCAATTAAACCAAAATGATTGCACCCAAGCACAAACGATACCTTCTTTTTTATACAGCGCATGTTTGATTATTCCCATCTTTACATTGGGCCCAGGGCATTGTCGGATGAAATCTGTTGACTCGCGATAGGTAAGGCCACTCAATGATTTTCCATTCACGGTCACAATTTTGTCACCTGCAAGGAGCAAACAGGAGCATTTACAATGAGCCTGTTGAACTAAACCTTTTCTGTTAACTATATGACGACTGGGTAAGGTAGATGGATATTTATGAAGCATATCGTTCAGACAGCTCACGAGAAAGTCATAGGAGGCAACGGATCTACTAACTTGCTTATCCGATCTAATTCAGATCGAATTTAGTGAGATCGTGTTTAATCAATTTTACCTGGATCAAAAACTTGCAAACGAGATGCTGTTTTGCCTGCAATAACGGTCTTCACGTAGAGCCCTGACAAGGGTTCCTCTTCGAACGGCACTAGGTACAACCCAAGGCTTTCGCCTGGTTTCTTCTCAACAAACACAAAAATTCTCGGCTAAAAAAACAAAGTTACTACTTGTTGGAAAATTACTTATTGTGAAAGACCAACCTCAATATATTGCAAATTAGCCTTTTCCCAATCAAGCAAGGGTACTGGGGTTGGTAGTTAGATGCAATACATCTATGGATTGTTCCACTATATAGCTTGGGCAAGTTTAAAATTGAGGAACTGTGCGAGCAACAAGGGATTTCAGCAGCTAAATATACACATTTTATCGTTTTTGTTTGAAATTTCTAGTTTTGTTCCTCCAAACAATCCATAAATGAATTGCGGTGCGGGACTTGACCCAGTGCTGTAACAGATCAAACTTCGTCACATTTTTGCACTTGCGCCGAAGACGTTACAAGTCTTACCTCATCTATCGGTGATATATATTCAGCCGAAAAACTACCATTAACAGGAAGTCGCTCCTCGCTAGTTGACATGCCGCTATTTTCAATTGCTGTAGGCATTTCTAAAACGATGAACACAACTTATTACCAATTAGGCAAAGTACGATAACTGTTCTTATTTCTCATGCAAGGGTAGTTGACAAACCACGAAATGCAATTCATATTCCAAAACATTGTTCGATTAATTTTATTTCGCAAAAATTATTCCATATCATTTGTGCTGTGTAGCAACTTTACCTAAAAGTTTCGAATTGGTCATCCTGAACCGTGCAGAAAAGCGTGAGACAAATGCTATTTTGGCATTCAATGCCTTTCATGCATGTGTAAACTCTATGTAGATTTAAAGTTATAAATACAAACACATGCAAACTGCTCCGAATGGAAAATAATAAAAACTCTTTTAAAGTGTTTGAAAAACCAGGAAATCTCTGGAGTATTTTAGAATATTCTCCAAAATGCGTGGTTTCCGTTTAAATTCTAAACGACAATGGATCTTACATTACACAATGAAAGAGCTAGCTACTAAATTTGAATTTGCGTACGTCGAGTGTAGCGAAATTGTTTCGAATTGTGGTAAAAATGAAACAGCACATCCATTTCCCTACATTTCGTTGATAGGGCAAACGACCACTAAGGATGCAAACCCTGATCGTTTGGTATGTGAAATTAATCGTGTGGGTGGTTTCAACAATACCTCGACGTTCTTCCGAAAAAGAAATTCCAACAATCTTTCTGAGAGAAGTAGCTATCTCATACCATGATCTATTCCCGGGATTGATGAAATATTTATTGATCACCTTAGATACGTTAGCAAGTGATTTAAGTTCTGCTTTCTGAGGATGTTTTATAGCTACAACTTAAATGTGTAACTTTCCAAACAACTCTAAAACTGAAAGCTCTGCACGCACGATATTTTACGGCTCCTACTTCAACCAATCAACAAACACCAATGATATTATTATATTGACTAAAGCACATCATCAGTTTCAGCGTCAAACTGCATGTGCGAAGAGCTCAGTATAAAAAAGATTGCAATGCATCGAAAATGACCGATGTGAAATACATGTTGAAAAAGCAAGTATACTTGGTTATAAATTTACTTTAATGAGATCATTTTTATCGAGATTTTTATGAAAACGCTTTAGCTTGTGTTCTTGGTTTGAAGAACAATACTTCGAAGTTTGTACCTGTAAACACCTTTTTTTACATGGAGCCTAAAACGTACGTGTAGGGGGATAATTACTTTTTCAAATGTTAGAACTGGGCTTGTCGTGCACGACAGAATATGTTTTCTTACCTTAAGAGACAAGTGAAGTTTAAATATGTTATCGGTGCGTGCAGTGTTAGATAAAGAAGCTTTGACAGTTTGATGTTGTTGTCCTAGAAGTAATATGTCAAGCATGCGTGCGATATGGCTGGTTAATATTGCCTGGTACTACAACAATCTACAAGCAATAGTTAATCCCTTTTTACAATGTCGATCGCCACATTTTAAGGTTGCACTATTAGAGAGATTACTTGGTAAAACTGTTCAATTAAATACAGATTTTTATATGTTAAATACGAGACGTGGAGCAAAAAGGAGCGCATGAGTTATCTCAACATTCATTACATATTTGCAAGCTGCTGGGCATATTACCCTTGGCATTGGTATCGCTAGAATGCACTTGTTTCTGTAACGATTTGCAATTATATAAAGTCAGCGAAGAACGCGTAAAACTAACAATCAAACTAAACAATCACCATTTGTCAAAATACGATCAATTTGATAAGGACTATTCATTACTTCGTTACTGTCTTATTTGCTTAACTTCACATTATAGTGTGGACCTCGGCATTGGAGAACGATACTGAA
Source organism: Phenganax marumi (assembly GCA_025400095.1). NCBI lineage: Eukaryota > Metazoa > Cnidaria > Anthozoa > Malacalcyonacea > Clavulariidae > Phenganax > Phenganax marumi. The sequence goes on along the minus strand of JAODVM010146629.1, from coordinate 13,302 downwards.
TTTGAAAGTCAATAGAAAGGCGATAGGACAATTGTAAATGGTCGTCAAGCGGTGCCATAGCAATGAACTCAACATAAAGAGTCTATGAAGTATGTATATTTTCTCTTTATTTCAAACAAATACTAAAATTCAATACAAAAACACATTTTGAACTTGCGGAATAAGCAAGGTTGCTTGCTTTTTAAGCTCGTCACAATACCCAAGGAGCAAACTATACGCACTGTGAAAAAACGCAGGTAGTTATCAGCCGCGTAAAATGTTACACCTGTGATAAAAAAAGTCTACCCCACTTCCGTAGTTTGTTTAAAACGATTCACTTCGAGACGCCCTGGTGTGGAATTTTATCTAAACACGGAATCAAGCTCAGATCACAGACAGACATGCTGCTGTACGTGATTATTCTAGCAAGACTGCAGTGATGTTAGTTTCGCGGTGAATTGCTGAACTAAGTTGCGCGCAATAAATGAATCATAGTTCGTCAAGGCCGAAAACATAAACGAAATGAATTCCTTTTTCATTTGTGACCATGTGACTGCAAGCAGAGCCCCCATCAGGTCAGACAATTAGTAGCAACCATCCTACACACACACCTGCAGCCTTCCACGACGTAGAATTTCACGACTCGCTTATAGAATATTTTCAAATTAGGAACGTAAATACACTGAACTTAGAACGCATATAGTAATTATTCGGATCCCCGATAATTATTGTGGATACATTTATTGATTGCTAGACTACACCAGTCATGATCGGCATTTGGCGGCATGCATCAACAGAAGGCACGCACTGCGCGAGTGTCGAATGACTAGTCAGTTGGCTTTTTTGCCCTCGAAATCAACCTACGACTAGTGTATGAATTTTTACATACATTCCTCATGTATAGTCACTTTCAAGCTGAAAGATATCATGAAATTGGTAGTTTTAGTCAGCGAGAACCAAGATGCAACGTTGTGCATTCTTCAAGTAATAAACAAAACACCGTGGAGGAGACTCCTATGAACAATCGTATAAGTCGCTAAGATATCACAGAGAGTGTTTCGATGGAGGTTTTAAAAGTTTCTTACGAATTTAAAAGAAGTAAGAGATAGCGCAAATGATGTTCTGGTATTTCACGCGCTGCATTCCAAACGCAAGTTAGCGACCCACGCCTTCGCATACTTTTTGCCTTTTAAATGCGCGTTGGAATTCACTTCCGACTTTGCAAGCAGAATTTAAAGGTAGTTTGCTAAATACGAAAACAATTCAGCGCTGTCATTACTAAGCTTCGTTGATGTGATGGCATTATTTGACGTAGTTCAAAAGATCAGAGACTGGAACAAACCTGCGGCCTCATTTATGTTGTGAAGAATCGTGCTTAAAGGCAAGTCTGAGACGACGTACAGCGAAACTGAGCGAAAGCGCGAACTAATTTAATGAATAAATATTGAAATAGGCATAGTAGACGTTTGCAAAATTTATTTGAAAACGCGCACGTTTAAACAGATATTTGCGTGAAGAAATTCATGCGAAATTCATGTGAGGTTCAATAAACACTTCTCGACGATATCGGCTAACACAAAACCGGCTAAAGGCGTTCACCGCGCTCTGATACCATAAACTATCTCGGCTTACTTATGAAGTAAAACATGTATGGACAACACATTAGGGTTAAGCTGTTGTGCTTAAAGTCTAAGACTCGAATTAATTAGCACATTATATACTCAGTGTTTACATCACAATAATAAGTGCATAGTATTGCTTGCATGCTATGCGTGATAACGTAGTACTGCTGCCAATTTGAACTTCGCCAAGATCATCTATTCTAGTCACTCTATAAGCACAGTTTTAGCAAGCGTATGCTCTTTTCATCAAATCTGGTGTTGAGGCAAACACATGCATGACCAACAACGATGTGGTGAACATGCAGTGAAGTCATAAACAAGTCCGTGTCTGTCGTCTTTCAAATCAGCTGCTTTGCAAGGTGACATAAAAAGAATGCTTTCAATGTTTCGTACCTCCTGCTTTGTCGACCAATTTGTGGCCTAAATCACAGCTACCCAAATGCAGTATTTACAAATACTATTAAAAGATCATGCTGAAGTTCTATACAAAATCTACTAAGGTTACTACCTGTTACGGTGGATCTCGACACTCCCTTTAAAATCTGCCAAATCCTCTGTATACGCTCCAAAACGTAACTCACGCTTATTTCACTGCACGGTTGATATTCGCAAAGGAAAGGCGAGCAAAGTGACAAAGTTAACTCGCCTAAGACATTTTGTTGCACTTATCAAATTGACGCACAATACAAACACTAGAATACTCGACAACAGCGTTGTTCGAATTGTCTGGAAACGGGGGAAATTTGAGTAAATTTAAATATCACATCAATTGTGACGTCACACAGAATGTTACCACAGCGTAGAATGGAATATTTAATGTGGTAGCTACTTTGTAGCAAATGCCAGAAGATGGTGATTGACTTCAACTTTAATTGATATATTTTTGTCTTGGAAAAAACTTAGGGGCAAAAAATTCGAACAATTAAAAGTTCTGAGTTGTTTGTTGAGGCAACGTAATGTAGCTGACAAGTTGAAAGCTAAGAAATTAAGCAGAACCCACAAAACTCTGGAAGAACCCATGTAATTTTTAACATATTTGCAACTTTGGGAATTTGTCTCGTGACTTCGATATGGAGCGAGTGTTCTCACAAGGCATGGCACACACATTAAAACCACTACAATTTTGACGTCAGGTATCCGCTCAGCAGCACGCCATTGCAGTTCTATATGCTCAGTTTGATACGGAGAAATGTGAGACTTGTATGAAACTGGTTTTACATGGTAGGCCCTAGATCAAATGGCCGACATCAGAACTCACGCGAATGCAATGACCAAACACTCTACGTCTCATCGTACAATCAATGATAACATTCATATATCCTTCTGGGGCCGGTTGTTCAAAGACGGGTTAGCAGTTAACCTAGGTTTAAATTTAACCCACCATTTTATATCCCGGTCTTCAAGCACTATTGGTTTTTTGAAACTTTGAGGGATTAAACTATTCATTAAGGGAAACATTTTGAGCAAAAAACTTTTCAAAACTTTTTCTTGAACGAGTTTCAAATTGTGGTTAAAGTATTACACTAACCCGGGTTAAGCTAACCCAGCTTTGAACAACCGGCCCCTGGTTCAGTGTTAGTCATGCACAACTGGGCGTGCGAATGATGATACAACTTCCATCATCCAAGAACTAAGTAATGTTACATATTTAAAATAGATTAAACTGGATTGCGTAGCTAGGTTAGCGTGGGAAACAAGGAAGTCAGCTCATTTTGTTGCTTGTCACATTTAATCCTACCGAAGGTCAATTGCGTTAAAAAGGAATTAGAAGTTTTCTAAATTCCAATAGACTGAAAAATGGTTTGAATACAAAAACAACTTTTCTGTTTGTAATGGAAATATTCGAAGTTTAGCTGTAAATTCCCGTGCAGTACCACTACTCTTGCGTGCAGCTTTCAGGAAATAAGATTGTACGAGACAGTTCAAGAAAATAAAAAAAGCTAGCGATCGTGGGCGATATTCGTGATTACTTTTAAGGAACATTAATGTCTTCCGCAGACTGACATTTTAATGACCATCGTTTAGCACAAGTCAACTTGCAATACCGGCGTTTCTTTTTTCAAATACCTTGGTGAAAACTTATATGTTATCAATGCATGTTGTAAATGTGTCATTGTGAGTTCGTTTTTATGCATTTTCACTTAAAACGGATCATTTGGATTTTTTTATTTAGCCAGTAAAGTACGGTTTAAGTACTCTTACTATTCTTCATGGAAAATGGCAAACTTTTGATCAGTTTTCATTTTGTTAATAGAATTTTTGGCGGCTCTCTTCGATCGCCGCAGCAGACAAAAGCATTGAAATTCATGTACACCATATTTCCTAGTATACAATATATTAAACAGAGGTCATAAGGCTGTACCGTGTCAGGGCCAGTTGGACGAAGCGTATTAAAATCTTAAACTCAAAATGAAAATCTTATTTATATATTCCTTACGCTACCATACTAAGTGTTTTGTAAACACTCATTACGTGTATTACTGCAGGTTGAGCACTTCAGATTGGGTCGGAAAGAATTACAAGATATGAGAAAAAATGCTTTTAATTTCTGACTTATCCGCCGTTTAAACTACACGGGCTTCGTATAACCAGCCCCCGAAGTACAGCAATAATTACACTTAATTTTTCATTCAAAGTTTCCAAACGTATTTAGGAAAGGGGCCTAACTCCTCGTCTCTGACAACAACATGTTTCTAAAAAATGTTCCAGACGTAGCAACATTTATAGACATACCACTAAACTTAATCAGCCGTGACCGAACTACCAAACGTTGCCTGACTATCTAGCGGCGAAATAATTTGTAAAACAAACGTTTAGTTTAACGTTTTGACCTGTGACACTTTATACTCGTACTGTACTATTTGTCTATGTACGGCTAGCGGACGTACTTGTGTAGCGAATTGGAAATGAAAGTTTTGCAGCAAGAATTGACAAAAAAGGTATCAATAGTTTAACTGGGAAATCTCCAAGCGAAGCTAACATGCTTCAAAGCTAACCCGGCATGGAGTTTAAAAGCAGAAAACATGTCGCTATGCGGGAGGTGAGGTGATTCGATACAAAAGCGATGATTTATCAACGACAAATCAAGTGAGACGTCGAGATGGTTACGAACGGAGGACAAACGGTCAAAAAGGTCTACGATACTCAGCATGCGGTACTGCAAAAACTACAACTCACCACCCACACAATCAACTGCAACAAACGTAAACTGTGTGAAAAGTAGTCATGAAATAACCTTTATGTAAATATTATCTTACCAATATTAGCTCGTATCATTCGTTGATGGCATTGCGAACAAATTTGTCTCAATATTTCTTCACGTTTTCTTTCCTGTAACTCCAAATCTACCATGGAATTATTTGTACTTAGATTCCCAAATTTTCTCCCATCTCCTTCTTCAACAGAAGATACCAGCGATTTCGTTGAAGCTGTTTGCATACAACACTACGTTAGGCACGTGGCCAGCATTTAAAATGTAAATCATCAAAGTTACCATTCACGAATATCCAGGAGAAACTCAAATTTAAGAGGACACGAGGGTGAATACTATATAGGGTTATTATATGAAGTGAGTTTTACGAGTGGATTCACGATGGTGGAACCTACCCGGTGGACGATTTTGGCTGCGGCTGCGGCGGCGTTGTACACAGCAATACAACAGAAGAATGATTAGTACCAACGCCAGAAGACTGCCAAATACAGCAGCTAGTACCAGCTCTGTCGTACACGTTGCTGCAACAGCATGTGTGATTTGGGAGAGGAATACGGCAAACGAAAGCGGAGACACGCATCCCCTCTTCATAATCGCAATCGCGGCCAATGCCGTCTGATGATGTTCAATGCAACATGATGAACGGATTCTCAGCCTTGGGTTTCAGCAAGAAACATTTTCTTGCGCTTCTCGATTTCTGTAGCGCATTGCTCGTTGTTATTACGATACGCTCCACTTGCTGCAGTTTTAGAAGAGCTCTCTAATCCTGCTTTTCATTGGCTCATTCCATCTTTTCATTTGTTATGTAAATTACAAGCCGAGAGCTAACATGATATTTCGAAAATATGTGAAGTATTTGAAAGCTCCAAAGACCGATATCAAAGTTACGGCACCGACGATGAAGCGAATTGGAATTGTCCGCGCGGGGAAATTTCGACTATTCGGAAAAGTTGGAACTATTATCGCTTTCATGTTTTACTTTGTTCAGAGTTCTTTGCTTCGCAAACATAACAAGTAAATTTGGCGACAACACTCAACTATTTGTGCCCGCTGTGCCTAGGTCGTGCAGTGAAAATGCTTAATTAAAGTCAATTTGAAAAAAGATTGGCGTTGCATACGATACAAGATAACAAAATTCCCGGCGCTTCACTTAACTGCCGCGCTATCTCCATTTTCCTTCGCTAGAAACACTTTATATGATCAAATTTTTCTCATCGTGGAGAGTGTTATAAGAATAAAGCGATTATCCGAATTACGGCCAAACGATCGTGAGAATGTGCTGCATTCCACAAAATACCAAAAGTTGAAAAGTGGACATGCTACTAAATTGGCTGTCGTTTTATGACATTTTAAAATCAAATGAATTTGTCTTATGACATAAGCTCTTTTTAGACTGTTCAAAAACTAGCATGAATTATCCAAGTCTTAAAGTCGTTTTCATATAGACAGCATCGGAATGCACTCAATACAAGAAACAGGAACCGCCAGTAGTGATGGTAGAATGGTCTAGAAAATACGTCAACTATTGACATGAATATTATTACAATAAAGAATGCTAAACGTTTAAGTGAAAGACTTTGTGTGAACAACGAAATATCATTCCGTAAACCAACTTAATAACAAATGTCAATCTTATCAAAACCATGGAAATGAGCTTAAAAATACAGAAAGCAAATATATAAACTAACAGACTTTGAAATATGTATTACGTAACGAAACAAAGAATTGTGTGGATGTGAAAGTAAAAGTGGAACAAAGTCATAACCTCAATAGACAATGGCTGGAGATACGCCTGCATAGAGAAAAGTCTGTAAGATCCAAAGAAATATAAAGAAGTTTTTTTGAAGGTTTTAAATTTTTCACAAAGTTGTTTTCTTTCTCTAAAAATATTTTTACGTTCACCCGACGAACTTTCTATACACACTGTACATAGCAAATTATACAATCCATCATTTGAAACATATATAAAACATAATATACATGAAATATGTAAAAAACTGGCTATAATTCTGTATTATACAACTTATGAACCTTCTGACTCCGTTTTCCTAATACGAAAAGCATTTTTAGATTGCTTCCTAAAATCTTGTTTTCTTTTCTTTAGCTTCCTGGCTGTCATCTAGCAATTTTTGATAAAACCAGTTAAACGGATGACTCGGATCTTCAGCATGAACACGTTGGGTATTTACAAGCAGATTTCTTTCTCTTGTTATCATTTTATCCATATCTTTCCGAACAAGCTTTTCGATGACAGCTGCAACACAAAAAAGCCAGTTTGAAGAAGACGGCGATCGGCTGCATAACGAAATGGTAACGGCTATAATCATGGCCAAGCTATCACGCAGAACCAATTACAAAAGCACTAGGCTACTTTTCTTGAGTTTTTTTACAACTACATTATCTAAACCAATTCAGACGTACCAGGCATCTGTTGATGGGACCATTCCATCACTTTGTTCATTGCTGACTGGTATACAATCCCCGCTGCAGTTTTTATAACCTTTATTAAACAGTAAACATCTTAAAAGTTCGTTTCGAAATTAGAGAAAAAAGGTGCATTAACCGTAACATACTATTTCGTTCATATCATGAGGGGTAAGACTTTGAACAGCAGCGAGAGATCGTGATTTACATTCCCTGAAACAAACAAGGACAAAAATTGTTTTTTGGTTCAAAAGCACCGAGGGCAACAAGCATATACAACGCATACTTGTTCACATCAGAAGATATTCTCTTCAACACTCTATCCGCAGTTTTGTCGGACAACTTCATCAAAAACGCCTTGTTCTTGTCCTTGAATACACAACAAACTCTTTCATGAATAATCACACACACAATTCGAATAAAGTAAGCCAACAAGAGTTGAGGAAAATTTTACATCAATGATGGTACAAGATGTTTTTATACCTTGAAATCATCTTTATTTACTTCCCGCCAATTCCTATAAGGGACAAAAAACAATGACCTTTGAATATCTAGCGCAAAGAAAATCTATATTTCCTCACCTGACATCAAATAAAGTATCAGTGATTGATTGTTTTGCTAGCTCCAATTCGGATACGATCACAAAAGTCTCCACCATGTTTATCATATTCAAATGTATTCTGTAAGATATGAGAGAAAATTCTTCCCAGAATCAACAACTGAACATGCAAAAAGAAAGTACAAGAAAATTCAAGTCATACCTTGAGATGATATAATCAACATCTTTCTTCAAAAACGCCGGTTGATTTCGGAAAAAATTGTCTTCAAGTTGTGTCTACGACAGGAATACAGTTTTATGGTGGAAAAACTCATTTCTTCTGTTTAATTGGATTCTATATCCCACCTGTAGCATTGAGTAAGGCGAATTTAACGATGTCTCTGCATTCTCAGCACAAATTGGCTTGATTTTCTTCATATAACCTAAATATACGAGAGGTTGGTTATATAATGGTCCATACGCTCGGTCTACTTTTGAAAAATTTCAAAAATGGTGGATGAGGGAAATTCATCGATGGCGAATCTTAATACCTCTTTTGTTGGCCTTGCCAACGACTGCCACAGCTAGAATTGAGCGAAGCTCTCCTGGAATGAGATTTCACAAGGAAAACGACTGTCAGTTTTGATGTTTGGACGGGCACTGAGTAAAAGGACGGCAAAACAGCATTTGTACCAAGATATGGGCAGCATGTATATAGGAGATGTTGATCAACCAAATCCAACTCATCCTAAATGAGAATTTCACAGTCGGCGACGTTTACCAAATGGGAAAAGCCTGTCAAAGTGAAAAACGTCTCACCAATGCTGAATTTGATGTACTTCGTTCAGAATCGTAAGATATTTTCTCAGTTAGTTTTGTGAACATTGTTTCTGGTAGACTAGGCATCTAAAGAAACGATGTATACTGAATTAATCGCACTGTCTCCGTTTGTACATGGCCAATCTGAAAAGTCTTAATTTAGTACAGAGTGTATACATTCCGCACACCTCAAACAACCATCCCAAAGCAACACTTAACATTAATTTACTGCGACTCATGTTATTTTCAGAACTTTCAGGCAATGTTGTTCTGGAATGAAGAAAATATTACTACGATAAATAGATTCACAAAAAATTTGGAAACGATTCATGACGACAACTGCTCCTCTTAATGAGACACTGTGGTAGAAACATACCTGTATATACGATGCAGAAAGTGAAACAGCTCGCTATAGTATTCCATATATGGACATACTTCATCCACCATACTCAGGTACTCTATCACCCAGGGCAATGTCAATACTAATCTTTGCTCGTTCAACGCTTGGTTCAAGTAAAACATGATATCGAATTGTTGTGCAACCTAGGCCAGGTGATAGAATGGGTAGTTTGCGCGTCTTGGTTGATGGGAACAAGAAAATTTATACCTGATTTCTAACTGCAATTAATGTCTCTTTCATCGTTGATGGTACAGTGGAAGAATGATACGGAGAAAACACAAGGAAGCCAAGAAATTTTGCCAACGTTCTAAGTGTGATCAAGCACGATGCGAACTTCATTTGCAATGTACTGCTCTCTTTTCCTTCCATATTATCAAGATTTTCATCGATTTTCATGCTGTTTAACTGAACAAGAAAGTTATGAGGCTTAAAGACAGTTCGCTTATGTCAGTTTTCATGAACAAGAAAGTAATGCTCTTTACGGAAAGATGGTTATATATTGCTGTATTCTCAGCTGCAGGGTAAACATCATAGCTGTAGTACACTGCTACTCACTTCGACGATTTTGAAAATAAAACTATCCATCAAATATCTGTTAAATGAAGGGCTATATTGAATTAAGAAAACTGGGTTTAAACATTGCCACTCTACAAGCCAATAGAATCGACTATCAAGCCACCGGTTCCATCGATATACCTCCTCGCAGCGACAATAAATTGTCGAAAAAACTCCTCCGTTTCCGTGAAGCCTGGGGCAGGACAAGGTCCAGACGTTGTTGACTGCGGAGAAACGAGGCGTTGTTGAAGTCTGAAACACGAGAAAAACACAAAACAGGAACATTATGTTGCATGAGGATAAAAAGTCTCCAGATGCCAGCCTTTTCCTTTGTTTCCATACCGGAAAAACTTCTCGGGATTTGATTTAAAAAGATTTCCGACCAATTCTGGGGATTCACCTTCATTAAAAGTTGGAAGAACATTCTCATAACAGCACATCTAGATACAGAACAGCTATTTGGAAAAGGTCTGAAATAACTCATTTCTGTAAAAGTATTGACGTTGATTTTGGTGCTTGCAAATTGTGATTCATACCTGGATTAGTTGTGACTGAAACAATTTTGCAAAATGGGCGTGATTACTTAAACCAGGTTTCTGGTAGACAACTTGTCTATAAAATGAATAGAGAGTAGAAAAACAGAAAGTGCAGCGAAGTTATGGATTGAAGGTGCTTCCTCAATACACCTTTGGTGTCGAAAGGACAATGCACAGTTCATTGAGCTCTAGTTGTACAGGCTAACGAACCTTATCTTATGTCCAAGTTTTTCTCCCAAAGACCAGCCGGGTTTGCCGCATTGGTCCACCCATTCACGAACTATCTCATAGAACATATCTCTGTACATAACAAAAACAAAACAATCATCCATCATACTTGGTAGGAATTCCTTTTGTTGTTGTACCTTTGTTTCTTGAAGCAATGGAAAGCTTGGTCGCTTGTAAAGTTTTTTCTGTTGTCACTGCTAGCTTGAAATGGCACGCTGTGTAATGGAGACTTGAGCAAAGAATAGGGCACCTGGATAATCAATAGTGAAACTTTGGAGTAAGACCGCAAGATTTCAAGTTCTTGTTCAATCAAACGCTACCTTGTTTATCGATATAGTTGCATAAACTTTCTTTAATTCTTCATTAAAACTACTGGAAAATTCACTGATCTATGACGAAGACACGCACTTCATTTACACTGCGCGCTGAGCACAGATGAACCAAGTGAAACAAGATAGCAATACTTACTCTAGCGTTGTCCAACAGCAATCGTAATGTTCCTTTGTCTAGAAGTTGGATAATTCTGGAAAAAAAGTTTGGAAAATGAGTTACTAAACAGGTATCTGATCAGACAGCAATGAACATTGAGTAATTTGCAATGACCTCAGCAGTCTTTCAAGAACAAGAACGGCATAATTTACGCAATTATGCACTGTCTTAAGATACCCTGAAGATGGAGTACAATGATCTGAATAAAAAATGCAATAAAATAATTATTCAACAAATTTGAGTTCATTTGGAAACAATACAATTCGAGAATATATACCAGTTTTCGGACCAGTTTTTTCTTCGACAGTTAAAAGTTGTAGAATAAAACACATTTCAACTACTATATTCGGCACCAAATTTTCTAAAAGTAGTAGTCACAAAAATTAACGTACCAGTACTGTGAGTTAATAAAATGCTAATGCCTAACGCAGAAACCGTCGTTATTTAACAAAACAAGAGCAAAAAGTAAATACCGAGAATGCAAAAAGAGTGAATCTCCGCCAGGTTTTGAAGAGCAAAACAGCCCGTAACCAAGTCTTGCTTAGGACAAACGCATTTTTCTGTTTGAAAACTCTGTTGTCTTTCTTTGACATTCGAGCGACTTAAATTTTGGTTTATTTCACTTGAATCATTCAAATCAAGGTTACTCTCACGCCTCCGACTTCTAGACCCTTGGAGCATAAAATCCTCCAGCTTCAATTTGACCGATGCTTTGCGGGCATTTTTTGAGCGACCAGTGCCAATTTCCCGACTTTGATCAATCTTTTCTCCCGAGAACGATTGTTCAGAATCAAAGGAATTTTCAAATGAAAAACTGTTGGAGAAATTTGAGCTGTTTCGTCCTGTTCGAACTGGTGTGGGTGTAATACGTCTGCTTGGTGTTTTTAACCTAGAGAGTACCGGGTTAGAATATTACACACATAATGTATTATCATTTACACTAAATTGGAGCTATGTTATTAACTTGACAAAACAACTGGACTAACCTTCCAGACATACTCTGCAAGCCAACAGGAGGAAAATCTTCTTCTACATTAAACTTGACAGGTGTTGATGTCAAATTCCTTGCTTTATCACTTGATGATGAGTTACTCAGATACTGATTACTCACAGGTGACCCAGACCCAGTGGGAGATTCCCTTAATTTCTGTGTCTGCTCACTCATAACAGGACTGATACTAATATTCTCTTTATTTCCAGACGATGGAGTAGAAAATAAACTTCCTCTTGTGCTACTTTTGCTTGAGTGATCACTTGACACAGGCGTGCGATGTCTCGGCTGTCGCTTTTTGTTTTTTATTTTTTTTGGTGAAATGACTGGCAACTCTGAGGTGAAATGACATGAGGCCTCACGGATGTAGTTAAGAAAAAATGGTATGAACTCAGGACTTTTAAAGCTCGAATCTCCAGAAATGTCCTGAAGTGCAAGAGTAGTTATTTTAGTGCTTATATCTGCTAGAATGCAGCTTAGAGGAGACCTGTTTAGTGAGTACATTTTTTGGATGGTCAGCAGCGTAAGGTGCCCGTTACACGTGTAAAAATCATGCTGTTGCAACATTGATAAGTAAGGATGCAACAATGTTGTGCTGCACCCTATTGTTTACACTTGTTAACAATGTTGTTCAGCATTGTTACATCCGATTAAAATTGAACAATATTGTTCAATATTGTTGACAACTGTACACAATAGGTACATGACAACATTGTTGCATCCTGTTCTACCACAGACTCAATATTTTGCTGTGTAAACTGCACTAGCCCTACTACAGCTATGATGATGTAGAAATATGTATGGATTAGTAATATCAATCATGATTACATTATAAACCCGTTGAATGGCAACGTACCCCCAGTACGTCATATTTCTTACTTTACTCTGTCCAACTCAAGATGATTTTACTCGTCCGGGCTTGGCCTCGTAAAAACAATAAAACAGACAAATCTATACAAAATCTTCACCTTTAATTTTCCATCAACTAACTGTTTTTTAACAGTCTCCAATTCTAGGTCGCCTTCTATAATCTGTTTCAAAATATTTGCCATTTTATAGCACACATGATCACGGACAAAATGAACAAACAACTTTCAAATCACAAAACAAAATTCAAAGTTGGCCGCCATTGAACATGTGGTTCATTTATGGCCTTTAAAAGGAGCATCACGGGAAATATTTGCAGGAAATATATTTGCACCTTTAATTAATTGGACTCATCTATCCTGGACTCATACTACTGACAACCGAAACTGGAATATGTTCCCTAACTTGGACTCATCCATCATGGACTCATACTACTGACAACCGAAACTGGAATATGTTCCCTAACTTGGACTCATCTATCATGGACTCATACTACTGTCTACCGAAACTGGAATATGTTCTCTAACTTGGACTCATCTGTCATGGACTCATGCTACTGACAACCGAAACTGGAATATGTTCCCTAACTTGGACTCATCTATCATGGACTCATACTACTGTCTACCGAAACTGGAATATGTTC
>JAODVM010146519.1:0-14993 GCA_025400095.1 Phenganax marumi | reverse complement strand
CGCCCAGATTGTTTTTGCGTTCCACATGTATTTGTACAACACCAGGTATTTCCTACACATGTACTTTGGGCTCAACTGTAGGACTGACTTGTGACTTGTATTGATTTTATCTTTAAATTGGTAATCGCAGTTATCACTCCGCACGGTTAGGGGACCCGCAAACTAATCAACAAATGAAGGGAGCGTGATAAAGCCCGAAGATGTGAACCTTGGGATTACTTGGGGAGAAATAGGGCATTTTGGGATTTTTTGAGAGCTATACTGGGATTTTTAGCAAAAGTGACTTGGCAACACTGCATGCAGTAATGTTAAATCAGGTAGCATGTTTATTTTATACAAGTCCTGAACCGTCGCTGAACGAGAGGTACTTACATTATAATACGATCAATGATTAGGCACATTGAGTTTTATTGATACCGCTTTGATGGTTAATAAAGTTTTGACAAATAAGTGTCATGATATGCCGTATATATTATATAAGAATAAAGACACTCTTCCCGTCAAACATGAATAACCACTACCAGATGTAATTACATGTCAGAACCACCACGGCCAAACAAGGGTAAAAACGTTTAGCCAATCAGAGCGTTTGTTTACATTTTACGTTCTTAACCAATCACAATGCAGGAAATATTAAAAATGTAAACAAAGGGAGCGAGAAAATATCACTCATTTCTAAGCAGTTTGTGCCATTCGATATTCACTTTTTCGCTTAAAAAGCAACAAATTGGGATAAAGTGAGCATTTTTCTTCAATTCTGTTGTGGGAATTTTTTAAATTCGATATACAACGCAAAATATTTACGTTTGAATGGCCATGCTACGATGTGCCTAAATAACCCACATTACGGACTACTCTCTAGTCTCGAAACACTGCGTTGTCACAAAAATGGAGTGGTTCTGAACTATTTTAGCGTTATTCAGTATAGTAAAGTGTAAAAAAGGCATACCTTGGTTCAACCGGGACGCGTCATAACGTGAAATATTTGTTTGAATATTGTACAACCAACTATGTTATCACAAAGCAGATTCAGCATTCAAGTTCTAAACTTCGTTGTGGCATGAAGATATCGATGTATAATTTGTCAACACACTACTGTATATTTCCCATTGCGATATTTCGCCAAATATTGTCCAGACTATTCAAAGCCAATCTTGAAATTACTTTTACAATGGGGAAATTGACCACACGTTACTGAGAACAGTATTCTGGCAGGAAAACTTTTATGCACTTTTTCTCAGGCCCGGTTTACACTGCCAAAGTTTCTGTGATCAAAGTTGGAATTTTGAACAGGTAACTCCTAACTTTTGAAGGATTTGCTAAAAATATTTAAGGTAACTAATACAGTGCTCAACAAGAAACTACTTCACACTGATATTTCTTACAAATTCTTCAGAACATAGAATTTCCCAGTGAAAACTTCCTACTTGATCACAGAAACTTTGACAGTGTAAACCAGCCTTCATCTTTAGTTATGGCGCACTTCCGATCAACCAAGGTTTTCATCTTTGTCACTGAATAATACTAAAATAATCTAAAACCACTCCATTTTTGTGATAACACAGTGTTTCGAGATGAGAGAGTAGCCCATAATGTGGGTTATTTAGACACATCGTAGCATGGCCATTCAAACGTAAATATTTTGCATTGTATATCGAATTTAAAAAATTCCCACGACAGAATTGAAGAAAAATGCTCACTTTATCCCACTTTGTTGATTTTTAAGCGAAAAAGTTAATATCGATTGGCAAAAACTGCTTAGAAATGAGTGATATTTTCTCACTCCCTTTGTTTACATTTTTAATATTTCCTGCATTATGATTGGTTAAGAATGTAAAATGTAAAGAAATGCTCTGATTGGCTAAATGTTTTTTACCCTTGATACTCGGACAATGAACACAATTATTAAGATGGAGTGTTAAGAATATAATAAGTGTGTTTTGTTCATATACATAGTCACGTGATGAGCTTTTTCCCGCCTTCTAAGCTGCTGTGTCTTGTTGACAAATATGTATGTTATATCCTTCTTTTATCTCAATAATAAAAATCAGTAATCTTAACAGACTATAAGTCTCATCTCATATAGTGAATTGTGAATGTGCTTTTAGGTACTCTACACCGTATGGTCTGCAGATTGATCTCAACATAAGTGCAAGATATGTCACCAAATTATCAATATAATAATACAAAATAATGAAATGTTAATATTATACATTGAGAAACAAATAAACAATTGTAAAACATTAAGTCAATTACACAACAAGATAAAGTCAACAAAACAAGGCACTACTTAAAATATTAAATTTTCAACGTTGAACAAAAATATTTTGGAATCCAGAGTCTCTTTTTTCAGCCTTGTGTTGTATTTTACCAATAGGAAATTAGAAAGAAAGGAAACTTTTAACATAACATTTTGTAACCATTTGTCTGTGGGGTCATTCCAAGCCAAATCGAGTAACCTTCCTGCAGAAGCATGACATATTAAGCTGCTTTCTCACACACTTTTAGAAGTTGATATAATTAGAATTTCTGTGAAGTTCGACGTGATAATATTCAGTACTTTAGAAAATAAAAGCAAAGTAATGTCATATGGTCACCAGCTGCAGCCACCATTTTGACAGAATTTGCATTTTCCATATTATTAGCATATAGATATTTCATTTACTATTTCATGTATTTCCGCAAAAATTTGTACACAGATAGCCTTGACATTGCTCTTTTAAACCAATTTATTGCTGGTAGCTTATAATAAAGATTGCCAAAGATAACGAAACGTCAACATACTGATATAATGGACAAAGTACTATTTAGCCATCAGTTACAATCAAAATATTTTAATGGGTAAGAGCTCAGAGAAGACCATTCCATTCATATACGATGACAAACTATCAAAGAACTCAAATTAATATCTGCCTGAAATGATATGTGAGACGTTGAAGACATTGATTTATGTTGCTACAATTTTCGAAAGTACTGAGTATTTTAATGTTTTCAACAGGAGAATTGGGCTTGTGGGACTGACAGGATAGACCCAAGATTTCGGCATATTAAAGAATGAGAAACGGTTAACCTGTGGTCAAAATTTCAGTATTGTCCTCAAGATATTTCTGTATCAGCGAGTGATCTAAAAATTGCTGTTTCCACTAATTCAATTCAAATGTAAACAAACTAATTCTGAAATGTGTGCAGTGAAGTATAATTTCAGTGCAACATATTCTGGCAAATAAGAGTACTCTATGAGTAAAATATGAAGTTTTCTTTTGATCTCCACCTACTCATTGGACTAAAACACCATAATAATCAATAATGTTTAAATATCTGACGTCCTGTAGTTCCGCAAAGCTGTTAAATTTCAAGCCGTGATCGCAGATGGCACGTGACTGTGTGGAGCTGTGTAGCACACAGTAAAACTTCGTCATGAATAAGAAGATAAGTGTACAATTGAAAAAATATAGGTAAATTCAAGTGTTTGAGCTAGGACTGTTTTAAGCACATTTAGTGCCACAAACACACACTATAGTGATAACTTTAACTTTAATATAA
This sequence comes from Phenganax marumi, assembly GCA_025400095.1. Lineage (NCBI taxonomy): Eukaryota > Metazoa > Cnidaria > Anthozoa > Malacalcyonacea > Clavulariidae > Phenganax > Phenganax marumi. The sequence continues at coordinate 11,450 of JAODVM010146519.1, read as the reverse complement.
ATCTTTCCTTAAAAACATGTGCTTTCTTATTAGACACACACTTGAACTCTATATCTATCACTACTTCATGTTACCCCAAATATTGGGGTCACTACACACAAATACTTCACAGCTCTAGGGCTGAATTGCTCATTGCGCATTTTACAACTGATTCGTATGTATGGGCCAGTGGTATGCGCAATATGATATGCTACATTGCAAATATGCAGCATATTATAACCTAAGCTAATTAATTTTACAGCGATTGTGGTAATAGTTTTCTATCCTCTTTATCCTAACCCACCATGTTATGTTTCTCTGTAAGAGGAAACCGGACTGGCGGGAGAAGACCTACGACTTTTGGCAGAGTTGTTGACTGATTCTTCTCACGTTAAAGTCAAGTCCGCACTGACAATCAAACCAACGATCTCATGAACGAAATGTACTAAGAATCAAACCCAGGACCTCAATGGTGAAAGCACTTTTCCTGCTATCTGTGCAACCTAAGCACAGATAATCGCTTTTGCATATGAACTCGTTTTCCTTCTGAATAAACGACGGACACAAAGTCTTTCTTTCCAGGACACATTCGTGACACTCCATCGTCGTTGTAAAAATCGATGACCTTCTTTTTCGTTTCTTCAAATAGCTTTTTCGCTTTCCTAGGACATACATCAGGCAACAGTCCTCTTGGCTTTTTCAGTTCTTGTGCCTTATTCACCATGAACCTCGAAACCCCAAACTTGCTTGCAGTTATTTCTATTGTCCAAGAAGGCAGAGCAAGAGTAGTCAATGAACAACTTGCATTATAGAGAAATGCTTACTAACGATGATGGTAGGAGGCTGTACATTGCTTCAAAATGAAATGGAGGACGTAGGAGTGAATAATTTTTGTTTTCACAAAGAAACAGCAAGGTTTCATACATTTCCTTCAAGAAACGAATTGGTTCATTTAGTGGAAAATAACAAAGAAGCGTTTTGCTTCTTGTATTCGAAATTTGGGGAAGGTCTAAGCTTTAACAGCTGAGAAATCGAGCTGAAAAAGGTGTCTGGAATAAATACTTTTGCAGCATTTTGCATGTAGAAACCTTAATGCACGTACAAAAATAGGTTTGTCAAACATGTCAAGGTTTGATTTGAGAATATTTGTAAAAAATAAACATCTCCAATAGTGGACCGTTCTAGCTTTTAATGAAACATATCTATGAACCTTAAAGGTCACTCTTACGCTTTCTAAATTCTACATTTTTGTTCTGACTTTGTCATAATTATTTGTGTTCATATGACCAGGTGATTTGGCATTTTATGAGCCCAAAATTCCCTGAATTTGGCGATTGAGTTTTGTCTGTAGCAAGAAAATCTGTAGTGAAAAGTGTTATCTAGTTGGCTCAACAGACAATCAATAATATGCCTCAAACTTTTCTTAAGCCAGCTCTCTTCAACAATGAACATCTGAAAAAAAAAATTTTACCAGGCAGAATAAGGTATTTAAAGTTACATAAATATAACAGAATCTAAAAATTTAATACGGTCCATTATTAGAGTACCTTATGTTCAAAAAATACTCAGGCAATTGTGTCTTGAAGTGACAACACATTTGTTTTTTTGCGTGCGTTTAGATTTTCCAAGTTTTTCTTTTCAAAGCGTTTTAAAAGCTTCATCTTTTTGGTGCAATTTCCTGGTTATTAAGCTTTCAATGTTTTTGAAATTTTGCATACAAGTAGCGAAAACCTTCCTTGTTATGCTCCGCTAAATAAATTGTACAGATTATTGCAAGAAATCGTCTGTGTTCAACCAAATATCTGTGTCTAACCAAAATATGTCACTCCTCCATATTTTCACATTTTGAAGCAAAAACAGCCTCCTACCGTCTGGCTTAGCGGCCGTAAGTGCTATAATGCAAGTTGTCCATTTCAGGATACTGCCAGATCACACAAATGGATTACTGGGCTCTGTTTACATGCGCATTCCCATGTATTTATACACAATTATTGGACGCATTTTCTTGATGTGCAGAATTATAATGGATGAGGTACTGCTGAGACCTTGATAATTCCGCATATCACAAAAACCGATGTCGATACTTTTTAATTATACATTTCAAGAGTAAAATAGAAATAATGACAGTTGATGTATGTTTAGCATGGTAGCGTGTAGTTGTTGTTACAGTGAGCTCGATAAACACTCCAACGCTTATATGCTATATACATATACTGGTGTTGAGTGTCTGACTAAAGATCAGCTCTTTACAATGCTGTTTGTATGCTATGAAATGACAGTCAGCAAATTTTTAGCTAGGTCGTGATTATTAAGCATTGTATCAAGGAAATAAGTTGTGGTTAGATAATTTATATTGTATAGGCTAGGCTATGCTGTATTATAATTACAAAACAAAAATCTGTGTTCTAGAAGTTCAAAAATGCGTAACCGGAAACTGCATAAAGTGCGCTTAATTAGTTGCGTGACTAAGCACTACATGTGCAAATTTCATAAACAAGCAATTATATAATTGCATAATTATATAGGTTATAATATAATTGAAGATTGTTATCTTTGTGTTAGTAGATATAACTTCTAATTGTGAAAATCGAGCAAAATAGAAAGTGAATTATCGAAGTGCGATAGCTAAATTTACACGTATGGCAAGCAACGTTGAACCTTGTTCAATAGGTAGTTTTCTCGGCTCAACTGAAGAATGCCACAAGACAACTTATACAAGGAATGTTGGAACAAAGGAACTGACTGTTTTGCCTGCAGACGAGGTCCGACTTATTCAATAGAGGACTGGTTTAAAGTCGGAAACTGAGAGCTTTATCTGTTTCCATCATGAAACGCTTCACCTGCGCAAATATAAATTTTTTCAAAAAAGTTGTTGTGATCCATTTGAAATGCATCAAACATTGGCGAGAAAAAAGTCTGTACGTAGAATAAACGAGGCATGTGCAGACAAAATCTAATTATTCTAATTAATCTAATTACAGAAACTAATCTAATTACAGAAATTCTAATTATATCAAATTCTAAAAGTGTGCAAGAAAGCAGCTAAATATGTTGTGCTTATGCAGATAGATTACTCGATTTGGCATGGAATGACCATGTAAGTAACTGCTCAAGCGATTTTAATTTTAATATATTTATGAGATATCACAAATCAATGAGTAAAATTTTTAAGTTTGAAACAGCGGTGACTCACTAGAATGTGAACACTACAGAGTTTTGACTCATTCAATATTCATGAGTAACCAAAGTTTAGTCTTGGTAAATTATGGTGTAAAAGCAAGATTGTCTGATTTCAACAGTTTCAGGTGATTTCTGTTATCTTTTATGATATTACCAGCGTCACTGAATATGCGTTCTGATTGAATGCTTGAGCAAGGTGCACTTAAAAATTTCTTTGCTACTTTGTGGATGTTTGGATAGGTCATCTTGTTTGCTGCCCACCACTTGCATGGATGTTCTTTATTAGCTAAGAGTGGCAACATCAGAAAAGCATCAACATTTTTTCCAGTTGATGTCTGATTCTCATCATTTGCAGACACAGTAGTAGACGATGTTGATGAAGCAACCAATGGACAACTTGCATTATAGAGAAATGCTCACTAAGCATGATGGTAGGCTGTACATTGCTTCAAAATAAAATAGACGATATAGGAGTAATCAACAGTGGGTTTCAAACATTTCCTTCAAAAAATGAATAGGTTCACTTAGTGGAGGATAACAAAGAAGTGTTTTGCTTCTTGAATACGAAATTTCAGGAAAAAAGCTTTTGCAGCATTTCACATGTTGAAACCTTACTGCACGTACAAAAATTGGTTTGTCAAGGTTTGATTTGAGAATATTTTTAAAAAATAAACATCTCCAATAGTGGACCATTCTAGCTTTTAATTAAACACTATATCTATGAAGCTTAAAGTTCATTCTTACTCTTTCTGAATTCTACATTTTTGTTGTGACTTTGTCATAATTATTTGTGTTAGTGTGACCAAGTGTTTTGGCATTTTATGAGCCCAAAATTCCCTGAATTTTGGCGATTGAGTTTCGACTGTAGCAAGAAAATCTGTAGTGAAAGGAGTTATCTAGTTGGCTCAACAAACAACTAATAATATACCTCAAACTTTTCTTAAGCCAGCTCTCTTCAGCAATGAACATCTGAAAAAAAAATTTTACGACGCAAAATAAGGTATTTAAAATTACATAAATATAACAGAACCTAAAAATTTAATACATTCCATTATTAGAGTAACTTATTTTCAAAAAATACTCGGGCAATCTTGTCTTGAAGTGACAACACACCTGTATTTTTTGCGTGTGTTTAGACTTTCCAAGGTATTTTTTTCGAAGCATTTTAAATGCTTTGGCTTTCGATGCCATTTCCTGGTAGCTAAGCTTTCAATATTTTTGAAATTTTGCTTACAAGTAGCGAAAACCTTGCTTGTTATGCTCCACTAAATAAATTGGCAGATTATTGCAAGAAACCGTCTGTGTTCAACCAAACATCTGTGTTTAACTAAAATATGTCACTCCTCCATATTTTCATGTTTTGAAGCAAAAACAGCCTCCTACCGTCAGGCTTAGCGGCTGTAAATGCTATAATGCAAGTTGTCCATTCATTACATTTTGTTCAAATACTTCAAGAGTAGCTGTTGTGTTTTCTTGCAACTTCTCTGGTTTTGGTAGCATAGCTCTTTCTATTTCTTGCAGAAGCAACTCATGCCCTTTGAATGCTGTGAAGCATTCCACCTCTGGAGACCTGAGCATTCCACCTGTGAGCATTTCACCTGAAGCATTCCACCTGTGAAAACCTGAACATCGGTCTATCAACATTCAAGAAGCGTGGCAAGTGTACATCTGCTGATGATTGCAAGCACTGTTTTTAATGTAGTGAACTAAATCATTTTGCTTGGTATTGTCGAAAGGGAAACAAAGCATTTTGGGAAATGAACAGTGGCTACCCCTGGGCACAGGGAGTAGCTGAGAAAGTAACTAACATGTCCCAATGCAGCAACTGTATAAAATTGGACAGCCTTTAAAGTAAACTTTTGCAATGTTCACAGTGTAAAGCTGTACGATATTGTTCAACGAAATGTTAGCATGAACGTCGGAAAAAAACATAAAATTGACATGTTGAGGCAAGTCGAACAAGAAGGTAACTACATTGGCCCTGGTGATAGTGTGGACAGACAAGTTTACCCTAATCATCTATCACCCAGTGAACATGCACACGTTACTCGATTAGTGAGAAATAAGTATTCTTATGCAAAATCAATTATCTACAGATAGAATAAAGTGTGTGGAAGAACTGTTAGGTGTTCATGACAAAGTTGACTTAAGAGCTGCAAACGGTACACCAATTCCTTATTGTGGTTGGGTAGAAGATAAAGTGAAACTTTATGAAACTGAGCTGGACATTGTAGTACCACTTTTAGTAACTAAAAAAGAGATTGGACCCCCAATTACTGGGATTAATGTAATTGAATTGATTATGAAAAAGGCTAATGTGAATGGTGAGGACACAAACGTATTGGAATAAATGCAGAACAGCTCTAGTAAAGGCAAGAGTGAAAATATACAAAGCCTTGGTGGATCATATTCTCTCAGACAGATCTGATGACTCCTGTCAGGTGAAATCACACAAGACATGTTTTGATTCCTAAAAATGAAAGTGTCATTGTACGAACATGTGTCCTTTTTGAACTTCATGACATTACCCAGTTACCATCAGGGTTGTTGGTACAAGAAGAGCTGAAGTCAGTGAAACAAGGAACTTGCTCACTTATGCAAATCACAGTCATGAACCAAACAGATCATGACATAAAACTCTGTGGTAGAACAGTGCTGGGACAATTACAAGTGGTTCGCTCAGTTACACCTCTTGAAATGAAACTAAAACAACCTGAGAAAAGTGACCTGGCTGATCAACACCCACCTACAACCAAAGATACAAACAATGATCCCAGTGAATATCATAACCTACCCCTTGCAGATCTGACAGGGTTAACAAGTGAACAATTACAACAAGCTCAAAAGCTACTTTTGGATAAACTTGAGTCGCTCCCACAAAATGATGATGAGGTGGGATGTATTCCAGAGTTAAAAGTGGATCTGACATTGACTAGTGATGACCTTGTTTGGAAAAATTGTTTATCAATACCCTGACCCTTGCCCCCTGAGGTCAAGGGATATATCGAGGACTTATTGAACCGTTGGTTCATTAGAAAGTCAAAATCACCATATTCGAGTAGTGTTGTTTGTGTTTGGAAGAAAGATGGAGGGATGTTGCTGTGTGTACACTACAGAGAACTAAACCAACATACGGTACCAGACCATCATTCGATACTCTGCATCCAAGAAACCCTAGACAGTTTAGGTGGAATGTCATGGTTGAGCATACTTTACCAGGGTAAAGCATGACACCAGCTTTCATTCCCCCATGGGGGTTATACGAGTAGGTCAGGATTCCTTTTAACGTCATGAACACCCCTGCCAAATTTCAGCGATTCATGGAACACTGACTCAGTGACTTAGGGGAGGACATTTGCATTCCTTATCTGGATTATGTGATTTATTTTCCAGCTCCTTTACTGAGCACATTAAACCCTTATGCAAAGTGCTTGAATGATTGCAAGAGTATGGAGTTAAACTAAAACCAAAGAATTGCATGTTGTTTAATCAGGAAGTTTAATTTCTTGGTCAATTGGTGTCGCAAAATGGATATTGTGTGGACCCAAAAGCAACAAGTCATCTACAAGCTTGCAAATACACAAAACCATCAAAAGTTGATGATGTCCGGAAACTGATAGGTTTACTTGGTGTATGTTGCAGGCAGATTTAAGACTTTTCGCAGAAGGCAAAACCGATCTATGACCTTTTAAAAAAATGAGAGAATCAAGCAAAGCTGGAAAGGAATAAAACTCGCAACCCCGCACCAAAGAAAGTTCAATCATTATCATGTACTTCAGTTCATTGGACCACAGAACACCAAACTGCCCTTGAGAACCCAATAGATAAAATTTCATCTCCCCCTGTCATTGCCAATCCTGACTACAATTCACCATTTATCATAAATACTGACACCTCCCAAGACAGTCTTGGTGCAGTTCTACATCAGGAACAAGAGGGTACCTTATGTGTAATTGCATATGCACATAGTGGCAAATTGGAGTTCTTAGCTTTAAAATGGGCAACAACTGAACACTTTAGGGATTACTTGTACTACTCCCCAAAGTTTGTGGTATACATGAACAATAATCCTTTAACATATGTGCTCTCAACAGCAAGATTGAATGCTACAGGACTGCGGTGGGTTGGTAAATTGGCCAAATTCAACTTTGAAATTAAATATCATCCCACTAGAGGCAACACTGATGCTGATGCAGATTGCTTATCAAGACCTTCATCGAATGTTCACGAGTATATGAACAGTTGCAGTGCTAAGATATCAACATACGTCATCCAAGCCACCATTTCCTCTATTACAGCTCAAGGAACAGGTGATATCGTTTGGACAACAGCAATAACAACTGATGAGAAGGAACTACAGGCTGATCAGGTCCATAATACATTACCATCTACAACGAGCAAACTATGTGTGGTCGATATGGTCAAATCCCAGAATGAGTACCCTACCATTGCCTGCATTGTGCAACTTATGAAGACAAATAAGAAATCATCTGTTACAGAGATATACCAAAAGACACTGCAAGTCTGGAAATGGCAGTATTAAATGGAGAAGAAACATGGCATCTTATATCATAATCAACAAGTACCATTACCCGGGAAATTTAAATGCTTGGTCTGTAAGGAATTGCACGAGGAAATGGGACACCTTGGTGTGGAAAGAGTGCTTGAACTTGCACGTCAGTGTTTCTATTGGCCTAACATGTGAGAGGACATTGATCATTTAATTTGCCATGTTTGTTGCTGTCTCAAACAAAAACAACCAAGTCTGCACACCGTAGTGCCACTACAACCAGTTGTGACAACTTCTCCATTCCAAATGGTTTCCATTGACTTTGTACACTTAGAATAAAGCTCGGGTGGTTATCAATACATCTTAGTCATGGTCCACCATTTCAACAAGTACACCCAGGCATACCAAATGATGTAACTTTAACAATATAACTTTAATAGAGCTGAATGCTTTAAGTCTATTATGCAGAACCATATGATGCACAAAATGGGCAGAACGTTTAGTATTGATCAGGCCTGATTAATCCACACAGAGATGACCTAAACTGTGAAGAGCCATTGTTACATGAGATTTGTGGAACAGTTCCACGTATATGTCTAGGATCACACTGTTTTAGATGGGGAGAGTGTACAGTTTTCTATAGAAAACTAATGAAAGCACTTCAGATAATGTGAGACCATGGCTTGGCAGACAAAGCAAAATATAAGAATATTGTTATATGTCACATTTTCGGGTGATTTTTAGAAGTTAATGATTCAAGTGCTTTTGCGTTTTTTTGCCAGGCTGAGTAAAACACGCAGACACATTTTTTTTTGGGAGAATGGGTTATTGGAGCGAAGTACTCCAGAGATCAATATTTACAATTGTTCTGAAAAATAAGACTGAATGCCTTAAGGGTGAAGATCCCCTAGACTGAGTGCCCTAGGGGTGATAATCCCCTACAACTAATGGGGTGATGCTCCCCTGGAAGTAAAGAAGGGGTGATAATCCCCTTGGACAGTCCTTATCATTTAACTGATTCTGTTTACATAAAATAGAGTCTATGGGCCTGAAGGTGACCATTTGGGAGCACTTCAACTCCAAAACCACATAGTTATTTATTTATGAAAAACATCAACAACTAAAACCCTTAGCAACACAACTTTAAGTACACACCTTTTCTGTGTGCATAATAGATATTAGTGAGGCACAGGAAAACTGTACGCTCAAGTGTTTGTAAAGTCTATCTTACTGGGTGCAACGGTTCCAGGAACACGTTTTCCTGCTTGAGTGTCCTCAGTGTTTCATACTCCCATGGTGCGATGGCGGTGACTCCTTGATGAGTTGGGTGGGTGGGTTATTGAAGCATTTGACTGATTTGTTGCTCCTTGTTGGAACTTGAGCCAAGTGATTGCACTAAGGCATACTGCTAATATTGTATACCCAATGACGCATTTCATTGGTTGGTTTTGTTCAAGGTAATGAAGGGGCAATCTGATTGGTTGAACGCATTTTGTTAGCGGCTCTTCATGTGCTGAAGAAAAGATGCTCCTATAACCTTTGAGCTTTAAGTTGATGTGAGAGCTGATCTTGAACCATGTGTTGTGACGTAAACATGATTGCTGCTGTGCATATTATGAACAATACCTCCAAGCATTGCCTCATTAACTAAAATTTACATTGTGCACGTAAATTGGCTTAAATCTGTACAGTTAAATGTAAATAAAGTTGCACACAAAGTCGCAGAGTATCCAGGTGACACTACTACTTAACCAATATTCGTATTTGTAATTTCAACGAGTTTCACTAAAAAGTATTTTAAAACTATGAAAAGCCATTATTGCAATAATATTAAATTTACTACTTATTAGGGTTACATTTACGACAAGAAAAGCCTATTTTATTACAATAATATTAGTTTTATTGGCATTATATTTCCAATATGAGAGATGGCAAGAAATATACTAGCTGGTAAAGCAAAAATCAACTTGTTGCAATTTCATCACATAATATGTAATTATTACAGTTTATGATGAACTAGACCACGTGTCACAATCTCTTGAAGTTCTTAGTGTACTTGTGATAGAGAAGCATATATAGATGTTGTGAGTACTGTTTGGTAACAGGGATTACACACCACAAATTTAGCAAGCCTTCAACATTCCAATGATACCAACATTTCTGTTGTTAGTGATGTAAGTGTTCCAAGTTTAGAAACGTTTGCTACTGAGCAACATAGTCACAACTGAGGAATAAAGGAACATAGTTTTACTAATGAGTCCAAGGAAATGAATTAACAGATAGGCCAAATATCGAATATGGTGGCCTGTTTTAAGCAGCATCAAGAACCTGGAGAACAACAGGGCCTTAGTATATGATACTAGATCCTTTGAAAATGAGGCATAAAATGCATGTTTAAAGTTCATTAAATGAAATCCATGAGCTGAATAAATTTGTCCCCCAAGAAATCAAGACTTTGCTTACAGTATATAAATTGCAAGTATATTTTAATCTGGAAGGGGTTATCGTCCACCTCCTCCATTCAATATATTATTTTCTCTCACATTCAATAGCAGGAATACCAGGTAAGGCATTTAACATTTTCCTCCACTCATTTTATGTTATCTTACATACATTGTTTATATTCTGCTGCTGTCCTGTTTCCTGTGGTGTGAGCTAGATAGCGGATTGTTGATGACCAGAAAAAGAAGAAAAAATGACAATAAATTTCTGGGTGATATAGAGGTACAAACTTGTTAAATTAAATTAATAAAATATATGAAAAAATCTGGAAAAAGTATTAGCGATTGTATTTTGTTATATGAAAAAGAAATTGTTGGCAATTTAAATAATGATATTGTTCGCAACATATATCAGAATATCGGTGAAGAGAAATTACATCGAATTTATGATTTATTAAATTGTCTGTAATTATTTTGTAGATAGTTGAAACTAGATGATGATGAAGCGAAAAAGAAAGAACGAAGTCATAGATGTTAATTTAATTAAAAAAGCTTCTAGACTTTTGAGAGGTGAAACATTAGATGATAAAGAACACAAACAATCATATTCGTTACACGATAAAGCATTTAGAAATTATAAACGTGTACAAATATATGTTAATAAAAAATGAGCAATGGAGTATGGATTTAGCTGACTTAAAGGATTTAGCAAGATACAATAATAATTATATTTCAAACACAGAAGTTTCGATATAACAATGCTTTATTCTTCAAAACTCGCAAAATACAGCTAATTTAAAGTAATAACCATATAAGGTAAAAAACTACGACCCAGTTCCCCATTCGCTGCAAGCTTCGTCAGTTCTTCATCAGCTCGCGTTCGATACAGTTGTATTTTTTATGCTCTGCTGACAAAATATTCAAAACCTTTTTCCATGTCAAAAGTCAACTCCAAAACCCCACAGCAGGGGACTACGCAAGAACACCCGTCTAAAAGCGACGGAGGAAAACACTCTGACGATACGTCAAGCAAAAACGAAGCCACTGAGGCTCAAGGTTCTCGGGATTTCAAAATTCCGAAGCGAAAAATTTCAAAACACGAACGCAGTCATAAGGGAAAGAGACGTAAACGGTCCAAGATCTACCGGGATTCCTCCAGCAGTACGAGTACTTCAAGTAGCTCAAGCTCAGATTCATCTTCAGATAGCGAAACTTTATCGAAGGATGGGGGAAAACAAGTTGAAGTTTGGTCTTCGGATGCTGAAATCGAAGCAACCAAAAACTTTCCCTCCGAAATCCTCGATTTCACAACTGATGCTGTGTTCTCGGGCTTGACAAAG
>JAODVM010146408.1:0-14997 GCA_025400095.1 Phenganax marumi | reverse complement strand
GGAAGCAAGTTTTAGAAGAGTTTCTCTTACATTCATGGTCTCGGTTGGATCGCTCATTTATTAAAGTAAAAATTTTTATAAAACGCGAGCGTACCAAAAACGAGCGAAGTGAGTATGAGCGCAGCGAATACTATATAATAATAGTATACATATTAAATGAGAAAAGTAAGACGCGTCTTACTTTTCTCATAACTTATTTATCTACCCTCAATAGTTCATAAAACATAAAGCTATTTTTTGGACAGTCTCTGAAAGCAGTTTGTTTTCTATTAATGAATCTAAAGCAAACGCAAAGCAATAAAATCTACAACAAGCGTATTTAGCTAAAGCTAAGAAATAAGCAATAAAATCTACAACAAGCGTATTTAGCTTAAGCTAAGAAATAAAAGCTACAACAAGCGTACATCTCCTTCCTCTCCTTGTAAACGCTAGCACCTGACGTTCACCTCTCCTTTAAAGGGTGCTAAGAGATCTTCGATCTCCGGCGAACGCTCCGCGTTCGCTTTGCACCCGCTCCACGCTTTTAGATATTAATAATAAGCTCCACACTGTTATACAACAAACGTTCTTCTACAATGAACCGCTCCGCGCGCCTACGGCGATTTACTTCACTCGTCTTAGAGAAAGTAAAAACGTGTCTACGACGCTTACATCTCTATAAACAACAAGCAAGCACAGCACATTGTCATAAATTAACAGGTTGTGATTCTGAAAAGCAATAGGATTGGCTCCTAAAACGGGTACTTGTCAAAAAATAATTTTAAGTGTTAATAATAAGTAAAAAATAGTCTAAACTGTTAGATGTCATAAGTAAAAAATAGTCTAAACTGCTAGATGTCATAAGTAAAAAATAGTCTAAACTGCTAGATGTCATAAGTAAAAAATAGTCTAAACTGCTAGATGCCATAAGTAAAAAATAGTCTAAACTGCTAGATGTCATAAGTAAAAAATAGTCTAAACTGCTAGATGCTATAAGTAAAAAATAGTCTAAACTGCTAGATGCCATAAGTAAAAAATAGTCTAAACTGTTAGATGTCATAAGTAAAAAATAGTCTAAACTGCTAGATGCCATAAGTAAAAAATAGTCTAAACTGCTAGATGCTATAAGTAAAAAATAGTCTAAACTGCTAGATGTCATAAGTAAAAAAGTCACAAAACTGTGCTAGAATGCTCAAGAAATATAAGAGGTAAAATAATAATAATATATTGTACTATTCATTCTACATCTCGAGGTTCGTTCGTTGATATATACACATCGTTTCATAAAAATTGAGATGCTAATCTTGCGCTAATAAAAAAATCAAAGACGCAGCTCAGGTTGTAGCTCATTCAATATGCATAATAGTAATTACTACTCAATCTAAGATCGAGGGATATAGCACAATTTCGAGAACCCCTCGAATTCATTTTTAGGGGGGGTGGGGTCATTTGCATAATTTCTCGTAATAGTAATTACTAGTAAATCACCCGATTCCTTTTGACCACCCCTGGAATTTAATAGAAAAATATACAAAACTGTGCTAGAATGCCCATTATTACCCTACTAGTGGCCTACACGTGCACCTCAGTTTCTGTAATGTGAACTGAATTTTTACCTGTACTTGACCTGGGCCTGGCTACATTATTATGCTAGTATGAACCTAGGATGAAACTTGCTGGATGATGTACAAAGATTGCAAGAGAAAAACATTAAAAAAACTACTGATGCATTAACCCAGCGTCAAGAAGAAAGAAAGCGTTACAAACACTGTGCACTTTCAGAAATCCTGGCTTAAACAAATCCTAAGTCGGGTTTAGTCCAATATGGTAAAACTGTGTATTAAGCCCATGTTACTAAGCACAGCAATTTTATTTCTTCTCGATCCAAACAACTATTCAATTCTATCCCCTTTAATTTCATCACTAACATTTGCACATTCTTCATGCATCATAAAATCAGCTTTAAACACCGTTTACACAGTACCAGATTCACAAAGTCGCGATATTGCTGTGTTTGATAGTCTTGACACTTCTTACACTCACACACTTTTTTCGACTCTACATTACATTTTTGTAGTCCCAAGCGCTGAAGTCGTCTCTAAATTGGATATCTTGATGCCGTAACCATGAAATTAGGGTATCGTGTGAACGAGGCCTTACACTCATCATTCAAAATATAATATTGATTTGTCTTACTGCAATACTTTAGACCCCGTTATGATACCCGATTCTCATGGTTACGGCATCGACTTTAGCCACTATACGGCTACATTTGTTCTAACAACTGTTCCTAGGATTAGTTGTTAGTACGTTCTGCAACGTTATCATAAATTTACGAGATAAACAGGCCTCGAAACAGCTGAATGTCATGTCGTGACCATGCAAATCCGGTACCGTGTAAACGAGGCCTAAAATCTCGAGTTTCCAGCTTTCCAAGAAAATTCCGATTTGTAAATATCTCTTACTACGCTCACGCTTGCTCTTTCATCACAAAATCTTTCATGAATATTCATGCTTTGACTTTTGCTGGAAGCCATCTTGAAACAAGCACGCACATCAAGATGCACAATGATATCTCCGGCAAATGCTTGATAACAGCTTAGTCGCCAGGCCTTGGTTGTTCTTGTTAGTTAACCATAGTTTGGTTAAAATAATACCTTGAAATTGCAGATTTAGTGAACTTTGACGAGCTGTTTCTCCTTTACTATAAATCATTATACCGAAACATTTTAGAAACAATCGGCTGAAGGCAAGATCTTTTATTTAAAGTTAACTACTTTAGGACTGGAGTACCCCATTAACAGAGTTCTTGTCGAAGATTTTGCCTAAAGATTTGAATAACAAAAGGGCTTGTCGATGAGCTTCCAAAACGACTGCCCAATGTTTGTTCTTACACTCTTGCTATATGGGGGATAGAACCATATGTGGTTCCTTTTTCGTCATTTATTGCGGGTAATAGACGTCGTTTATCCAAAAGCAAGTGATCGATGGCAATTGCAGCGAAAACGGGTGTGTGTGCGCATGTTTTTTTTAACATTTTAATAGGCATGCACACAAAAAATATCTGCATCCCCTCAAAAAAACGGACACTACTACTGTACGATGACTGACTGAGTGTATGGCAGACCTTCACCACTCGTCGCAATGCTGCAACGTTTTGGAGAAACTTTACACCTAGAGCAAGAGAACTATTTAATCAGTGCCTTGAAATATTAGGAAAACCGAGTGCATTCGTATGAAGTATTAATTTTCAGACTACTGCAACACTTGAAACTATTTTCGAAAACTATAAAACATTTAAATACAAACCTGACAAGATATTGAATTCAATTGCTGAAGATAAAGAACGACTTTACTACGATTTTTAAGTCCATTTTGGGTTTTAGAATACAGCAGCACTGTACCGTGAAACGTTCTGGAATATTAATAACCAACCGCTGGTTCCTTGGCACTTCAGTCACTATTTCAGGATGTATATACTAGAATATATACTAATGTTTTGTACCACATTGGACAATTACTTACCCAAACAAAGGATCGACTGCTAGCGCACTAGGTGAATCGGTAGAATCGATATGTACAATCGGTCTCTTCTGCTTGCCGTCTAAACTTGAGACGTAAATGTTACTATATGTAAGCCAGAATATTCGACGTTTTATCCAATCAATTTTGATATCTTCAATTCTCCCAACATTTTTCAGCACATTATTAAGGTCTGTACCATCAAAGTTTGCCTTGAATATACCATAATAATCAACAACAAAATACATTTTCTTTTCAACGATATCAATGTCGAACGCAGAAGAAAGTGCAAGGCCCCACTTGATGACTGTTGTATCATGAGTGTTCAAGTCAATTGCGTACACTTCGTGCGTCGTTTTAGCAAGTATGTATGGCTGCGAGTGTAGTCCTACAAAATGTTAATATTTTATTAAATAATAAAAACGCAACAAACTTGAAAATACATTCCATTCGTCATAGTATTCTGCATACGTCTAGCTTTGAAAATCGCTATGGAGATATAGGGTGTAAAAGATGAGATATATCCAAAACAAGGCAAACTGTTCCGTGGCTACTTTTCTATTTCCCAGGCTTAAGCCTGACTAACTATACTCTTAAGAAAGTCAGCCTGGTTCATAGATATTAGAGCACGGGAGGGTTTTGGTATACACGACCGGTATCTTACACTCCCTCGGCATGAAATCGAGTGTTGTATTGTGGATGAGATAGGGTTAGCCAAAACTGTTGCCTAGTATACCAGTTCTATCCACACAATATTGAAAACTCTACCATTTCAGGTACTAAAATGTACTTATTTGTTTTATATAAAAGACAAGTATCAATGAATTTTCAAACTTACAACATTTCGGCTAGAAATCAGCGAGAAAATATTACTCGATTGGGGAAATGTTCCGAGCAGGACAGCTGTGATTAGCTGCTGCAGATTCGGGAAGACGTTAAACCCCAATAGATGTTGCATTCTTTACAATGGTTGTACAATGACGCTTCAAAGAAATTTTAATCTTTGACTGGTGTGGCCTTGATCTTTTTATTTAATCATAAACTTTGCAAAAAGCTTGAAATTGGGAAGTATCGTCAAAAAGGAAGTACATCTCTACATTTCAAAAGGAGGCGCATATCTGCGGAAGCGAAAAATCCTTGTTTTCTGAAACTAGTGGACTATTTGTAGTAGCCCTTTCTTGCTGATTTTCAGGATTTTTACGCTTTTTTGGCAACGTTTAAATGACAGAGAGGATCGAAGACGCACCCATCAATGTTGAAAAAGGCTAAGAAACGTCACTGTACCTTTCCTCAAACAAACAACTTAACTAATTGCTTGTCATAGTCGCCCCTAATCTGCATTAGCTGGTTTTATTTTAAAAAACAATATGAACTAAACGAAATTGACTTAGAAGTTAAATATAAGTAACAAGATTAGTGTTGAAATAACATCAGTTTAAGTTCAAAAATATAATCCCAGGGGGCTTCGGTGCTGCAATCGCTAGGACTCGCGCCTTTCACCACTGAGTTTGCGGGTTCGATTCTCAGCTCGGATTTGACTTTCTCATGCGAAAAGATTCTGTCAACTACTCCGCTGAAAGTCGTAGGTTTTCTCCGTGTACTCCAGTTTCTTCCTACAGAGAAAGTTGACAGGGTGAGGAAAAATAGAAACACTATAGGAAAGTAAAAATTGATTGTTGTAAAAATAGACAGCCTAAGGTAATATACATTCATATAAATAATTAGAAGAAGCATTGCAAATAGTTACCCAATTCAACTTATGCTGCAAATAAATGTATGTAAACCATCTATCCATCTGTCTTACCAAAGACGCCTCGACGTTTGATGGGCAAAGCGTAAACCAATCAAATAATCAATAAATCAGATAAAAGAGCGGTATTGATTTATCATTATCACAGTGTAAAATATACTCTTTAGATTATATTTTCACCTACGCAACAAACACTAAATTCCTTATACGTGCCTATAAAATTGTGGTAAAATTGAAACTTTGGCCAGCAGATGTTTTAGGATAGAAAAAATATCACAGAGCAAAGTTCGGAAATTTTGTCTACTTTAATCTTTATACTATGCAAAAATTTGTAACTAAAATAATTACCAATTTCCAACCGTTGTACAAAAAGCATGCAAATATTTGGCAAATTTGCCGAGTAATATTTATCATATTTTACAACAATTCGAGCTGCAATCTTGCAAGTTTACAAATTTTGTGGGTTCATTCTAGTGTTTGTAATTGATATTCATTTTTTTTATCTAAATCAAATATTAATGTGAAAACCTCCTTGGGTTCCTCCTTGGGTTCGTTCCTCCTTGAACGCCTTGGGTTCGTACCACACAATACACCGGTAGTTCCTGGTTTCCCAAATGAGGAACATAGAATGCATTGTGTAAAGCTGAGGACTAAGAGCCTCATAGACTTGGAAAAATAGTCCAAGGTCCTTGGAGTTTTGTCACATGCGCGATATCAAACGCATGCATGCACTGGATTTTCCGCTTGATCTTGCCATTATATTTTCTGTCTACCATAAGCCTTTTCTCAGGTACTCATTCGAATTTTATGTCAAATGCTTGAAAAAATGGCTTCATATAGGTTCATTTTATGTTCATCGCTTTGAAGTTTTGAAATCACACGTCAATGTCAAATATCCTGAATGAAATTATGCTTTTCATTGCATTACAGCGGGTCGATGTTACATGCAGAGGAGGCACAAAAATTGAAATCTTTAAAGATATACCTACCAACGCATCTTTGGTTTTCATTAATTCCAGAAAATCCTTCTCCACAATTGCAACTGTAAGAGCCAGGATAATTTTCACAAGACTTATTAGATTTTGATCCACAGGGAAGCGGCAGATATAAACATTCATCAAAACCTTAAAACAAATATATAGAGCATTTCTGTACCTAATTTATTTGAAGAATCAAGACATGAAAACAGCTGACACTTCTCCACATTATTCAATCGCTCCTAACTTTAAGTAGCCATGTAGCATTGATTATTGAAAGAGTTTAGAAATTTTAAGACCCACTGTGCATGATTGACAACAAATGACAAGCAAGTATAGAATTTGAAAATGCTAAATTTGTCTAGATTGCCTTATGGCAGAGCTTATAAGAACATGCATGTTCTGGCCACGAGGGCCTCTCAGTATTTTTACATTACGTCATTGTTGTTGTTTCGCGGCATTTTTATATTTTACCGCTTATCATTGGTTAATGTTCATTGGTCAGGGGAGACCGCACCGGGCTTGGGGTTTTACTCGTGTCGCACGCCTCCGTGAGCATACCTTTTTTACATATTAACTGAAATACAGGGATTTTAAACCTGTAGGCCTATTTACAGTACACTTTTTTGGGGAACGGCACTCCTAAATTTCGGCGCGCAGACCTTGTTCGGTACGGCACTCAAAAATTTTGCTGTGTGAATGCGCTCAGAGGGGTCTGCGTGCCCATTAAGTTTGGCGGGCCGAGAATGCTCAAAAGAGGTAGTCTCAGCCCGCCTAAAAGTGGCACGCGTTCCTACTAATATTTACGCATGCGTAGTTTTTGCAAAAAGAAAACATGGCGCCTAAAAACGGAGGAAAATTTGTAATAATGGTCAAAAATGGCTATAATGGCAATAATGACGGAAAGAACCATTGTCTTAAAAGCATGCGGGCTGGAGATGAGAAACTAATATTCAACAAATAGTGGCCTAATAACCTTGGTCTTTGACGATGGAATATGGCAATTAAAAGCTTTGAAATTTCCCTTTTGCTTCTACGTTTTATTTGGTAAAACGTGTTTCGTTGAAAACATGCAGCTTCAACAGAATCTTGTAGTCGACCTGTCCCAAAATTCTGTCGATTTTCCACAAACGAATACAATATTTGTTCGTACATCACTGTTCAAAACTACGAAGTCAAATGTCAAAAATACTGCGTACAAGAAGCTTCAAGAATCCCGCCGAAATTACCCGTGAAGCATAATTATCATTAAAATTATCTCTAAAAACCGCTGAAATTGGTTTGATTTAACAATATTTAAGCGGACCTTATTCGTGAGTAGCAGTGCCACAAAACAAAAAATGATCAGGATGGGGCCGCCTAAATTCGTAGTGTAAACAGTGACCAGAAAGGGACCGCGTGCCATAATTCAAGATTGCCGTTCCCTAATAGTTGTAGTGTAAACGGGCCTTAAATTTTACAAGTAATTACTGCCGTTGAAGAGCCCTGGCTTCACGCTTGCCCGAAGGATCGGAACAGTAAAAAAGGAGTCACCTTCACGGCGTGAAAACAACGAAAATTTTATCGACGATTGTTTGTAGTATGGACAAAAGCTCTAGAAATAAGGCTTCAAACATTGACGAAAACGTTCAATTTACAGCCAAAATTCAGTGTTAGATCATCCTACTGTCGAAAACCAAGAGGTAGGATCCTCAGACATACTTTCAGCTGAAAATGCGGGCGAGAAATATGGGGAAATCGGCATAAACAAAGCAAGTTCGCTCAGCGTAATCCCAGAACTGGCAGATTATACCATGTCTGTCTTGACAGATGGTCCATCTACACGGCCAAAAAGGTCAGCAAAGGCCCTCAGAGAAGTCCATTCAAAAAAGAATTTAGTCAGACCAAATGAAATTGGGAGAATTGTGGGAAAATACGGCTAGAGCTGTGACAAAACTACAAGAGACACCCAATTCCGTAGAGCAAATAAGATCACATAGTTCAGAAGTACGTTCGTGTTTCCACCAGTTCCATGCTGCTTCTCTCACCCTTTTGGAGTTTCTCGCTGGTGTTAGCGCTCCCCAGTACCAGAAAGAACATGAGGCACTGCAAAAACAAACTAAGAATTGAAGTGAGTACATTTAAACAGCAATAAATGAGGCGAACGAACGTAAGAAGGAACTTCTAGTGAAGATTAACTCCTCTCAAAAGTCTCGCAGTTTCCATCGCTCTGCAGCATCCTCAACTACAGCTCGAACACTTGCTACAGCCGAAGCCACAGTAGCGCTCAAGAAAGTTCAAATGCAAAAATGGCAGTCACAATGCGAGTCGGCCTCTGCACTAGAAGTACAACATCAGGAACTCTCACTAGCACAAAAAAGATGGAAGAAAAGGCCAGAATAGAAACTTTGCGACTATAGAGGAGGAAGCTGCAGTTGCTGTAGCTAAAACTGAAGCAATCAATAATGAACTAAGTCTCGCAGACAACGAAGAATCCAGAAACCTTTACTTAATTGTGAAAGACCCTGCTAAAAGAGCTCAACACTATGTAAACTCCCAACATTTCGAAGAACCCAACCTTGACCAAGGTTTCCAACCTCCTTAATCGAACCCTGTCATCAACCAGCAGTCACCACCTACCGTAAATCTTGCACCTTCTCCCGATCCTCTTATCCCAATCAGTAATTCACATCAGTCATCACCGGTCGACCACTTGCCCCGTAATCAGTCCGACTCTCCATTGCAACCACCAGCGGCAATCAACAGTTCACCAACAAAAGACAACATCAAATAAGGATCATCGATTGAGGGTTTAGACCCCACTCGTGATGTATTCGCGCCCAAAACGCAAAGCTACTCTGCAGATTGAATCCCGAACACCATGGGCTCGTACATCCAGTTCATGGCACAAAGAGAACTTATTGCTAGCAAGATTCATAAATTTGATGATAACCCTAGAAATTACTGCAGCTGGAGAGACTCCTTCAAGAACATGATACGAAACATAAATTTTACCCCAAACGAGGAAATATCCTTTATAATATAGTATACCACCAACGAATCCAAACAAATTGCACAACGACTTCTTAATGGATATATCAACAACCCCTCCGAAGGTGTAGCCGAGCTATAGCAGAAATTCCGTCAGCGGTTTGGTTCTGACTCAGTAATAACCGAGGTAAACCTGAACAAACTGAAAGACTTCCCCAAAGTTGGATATGGGGATAATGAAAAACTCCAGGAGCTGGGTGATCTTCTTTTGGAGCTGCAATGTGCCAAAGCTGATGGCTGTTACTCTGGCCTCAGAATCCTAGATGAGCCTACTTACATCAAGCCAGTCGTCGCAAAGCTCCCTAATCACATTCAAGGCAGAAAGCAAAAGCACGCCTACCGCTTTAAGAAACAACACCCCTCAGTATATTACCCCCTTTTTTTCTAGTTATCCACATTTATTCAAGAATTATCCCTAGAGAGAAACGACCCTAATTTGATAATAGAAATGTCCGAGAAGAAAACACTTCCAACAAATCCCCGTTGGCGGAATGAAGAGATTAGAGTCAAGAAAACCGACGTTGAGCAGCAGATCGTGGAGCACGACCTGTTTTCAGCCCTGCAAACTGGTGTATTGTCCACAACAAAGCATATCTTTTGAGCAAATGTAGAGCGAGCTAAGACACTTCATGAGAGACTTGACGCTAAGACACTTGATGAAAAAACCAAAATCTTGAAACAGAATCGTGTGTGCTTTTGTTGTATAGCTTCCTGCGACCATCTTGCAAAAGACTGCCAAGCCAAGATCGTATGCACAGATTGTAAAAGTAACAAACATTTAGCAGCATTCTACGTTCAAGGCGAGCAAAACAATGTTGAGGAGAACATAGACAAGAAAGACTTACCAAGAGAAAGAACCAACAAAACCAAACCAGAAGTCAGGAGAGATCATGTCAAAATGCACGGAGCTATGTGGAGGCTTCCCTGGGGGAAAGTCATGTTCGAAAATCTGCCTAGCTATTGTATACATAAATGGTCATTGAGAAAAGAAAGTGAAAGTGCACGTCGTAATTGACAATCAGTGTAATGAATTGATAGGAAAATCGGAACTATTTGATCGTTTGAGCATCCCTAGTCCTACAACTACATACTCGCTTCGGACATGTGCTAGTAAGACTCAAATGCACGGAAAGTGCAACAAAGAGCTTATCGTGGAATGCATAGAGGGAGGCAGTAGACATCACTTGCCCAGCATCATTGAATGCAATGCTATCCCTGACTCCAAAGATGAAATCCCCACTCCAGAAGAAGCCCGAGTTCACCCACACCTGAGAGATGTTTCTAGCAAGATACCCAAGATCTGTGATGACGTAAATATCCTTTTGCTCATTGCCCAAGGTGCACTGCCTCTGCAGAAGAGTTATGAATCGCAAACTGGACCTAGGAACGGACCTTGGACCCAGCGTCTCGAGTTAGGCTGGGTCATAGTAGGTAACGCTTGCTTAGATGGTGCGCGCAAACCCAAGGTGTCCTGCTACAACACACATACCTTAAAAACTGACCACCCTCAATCCCTTCCCCCTGCCCTAATCACTTCCACATTAAAGAAAACAGCTCTAACCTCTCTGAAAACAAAGTTCGCTGAACAAAAGAGAGTTTTGAAAGCAGAACCTTTGATGATGGCTTGGGGGCAACAGTATTTGCAACCTCAAAGGACGACAACAAACCTGGTCAATCCCTGGAAGATAGAAGATTCATCAGAATTATGAACGATCAAATGGTTAAGAATCATGCAGGAAACTGATAGGCACCACTGCCTTTCCGTAACCCAATTTCCGAACTTCCAGATAACCAAGAAGACACCCTTAGGCGTTTAACTCCATCAAACGAGCACTCGATCATAAACCTGAAATGAAAAGGCACTACTTTGACTTCATGCAGAAGTTGTTCAAGAATGGCCATGCTGTATCCGCGACTCTTGATGCATCAAATGGACCGCGGTGGCACCTTCCCTTCTTTGGTGTCTACCACCCTCAAAAGCCTGGAAAAATTTGAGTCGTCTTTGATTCCACAGAAGAAACCAGTGGAACATCATTGAACAAACTCCTACTTTCTGGTCCGGACCTTACAAATAGTCTTGTTGAAATCCTCTTATGCTTCTGTTGCAACGTTGTTGCATTCATGGCTGATATCGAACAGAAGTCCACTCTTTCGCGGTTTGTGAAGATCATAGCGATTTCCTACGCTTTTTCTGGCACAAGGACAACGATCTCAACGAAGAAGTAGCCCAATACCAAATGAAAGTCCACCTTTTTGGTAATACATCTTCTCCTGCCATTGCCATACATGGCCTCAGAAGAACAGCCCTTGTTGGAGAACATGACTATGAAACTGATGCTAAAGAGTTCGTAGAGAATGACTTCTACGTGGACGATGGTTTGAAGTCGGTGCCTAGCTACAAGGAGGCTATAGAGTTGCAACAACGCACCATAGCCATGTTAGCCATGGCTAATCTACGCCTCCCCAAGTTAGCTTCCAACCACCCCGGCGTACCACAAGCGTTCCCTTTTGAAGACCAAGCATCTGCTCTCTGCAACATGGACCTTCATCATGAAATTGTCCCAATTCAACGCTCACAAGAGGTGTTGTGGGATATACAAACTTATGTTTTCACTTTCCATATTATCGATGAAGTTAAACCATTTATAAGACGTGGCGTTCTGCTAGTCACCAACAGTCTCTACGACCCGCTAGGGATTGCCGCACCAGTCATCATCAAAGCTAACATGTTGCTGAGAGCAATGACAGCTAGCCTCAAACGCTTTCCACTGGACGACTGGTATAAACCACTGCCAGAACAACACAGACCATCATGGGGAAATTCGTGGAAATCCCTAGCAGATGCAAGAGAAGTCAAGGTCCTACGTGCCAACACCAGTTCCTCGTTTGCAGACGCAAGTCGAGTAGAGATTCATACCGTCTGCGACGCCTCGGTGAAAGCGATCGCAGCAGTATCTTACATAAAAGTCGTCCAGAATAATAGCGACGTCCAACTTTCCTTTGTGTTTGGGAAAGCAAGTTGGCCCCACACTACGCATCAACAATCCCTCGTTTACAACTCTGCGCTGCACTTCCTTGGGTTGAAATCACCGAGCATGTAATAGAAGTGCTGGCTGTGCAACTGGACTTGGTCACATATTACACGGACAGCAAAGTCGTGCTTGGATACATCGAAAATGAAACGCGCCGTTTTTACGTGTATGTCAGCAACTAAGTGCAACGAATAAGAAAATCCCCATCACCCGAACAATGATGCTATGTTCAAACGAAACTTAACCCAGCGGACTTAGCAACTCGGTCTGTCAAACCCAATGAAGTTAACAACAGAGCGTGGCACGGACCTAGATTTCTACGCGATGAGCTCTCACAGAACGAAACGGAAGAAGAACTTGTCGTCCTTGAATCGTCAACAACTGATCCTGAAGTTCATCCAGCAATCTCAGCACTCGCGACGGGAGTTCAAAAAGGTGCGCCTCTCAGAACCAGTCGTTTCACTAGGTTTTCAGGTTGGTGGGGCTTACTGAAAGGCGTATTCCGGCGGATCATGGCTGCACAATATCACAAACAGCTGAACCGCAACAGCACAACCACTGCTAAAACCACTGACGAGTCCATTGCCGCATCCCCAACGGAAGCGATGAAAGCGTCGTTAAGACCCAAAAGCAAGCGGATATCTTGATAATCAGCGCTGTACAACAAGAAGCCTTCTCATGGAAAACAGAAAGAATTTGGCAAAAGAAAGCATATTTCTTAAACTCAGTCCAGTAATCGACGCTGAAGGCTTCTACGCATTGGCGGGCATCTCAGCAGAGCTGACCTCTCCATGGAAGAGTGGCATTCCGTTATCCTGCCTGGATCTGACCATGTTACAGCTCTCTTAGCAACACATCTTCGCAACAAAGCCAGGCCTCAGGGTCACTTTCCTCAAGAAATGATCAGAGCTACGGGATACTGGACAATTGGGGAAAAACGACTAGTGAGTAGAGTCATCCATCAATTCATGACCTGTTGAAAGCAAAGAAAGAAGCAAGTCCATCAAAAGATGGCAGACCTTTAAGCTCAGCGCCTAACCTTAGCTCCCCCTTTCACCTACGTTGGCCTCGACATTGGCAGGCAGCCGCACGCCATAGTAGAGGAGGAGCTGCATGTAATAAACGCTGGGGCGTGATCTCTACGTATTTGACTGTTAAGGCAGTGCACATTGAACTGATTAAGTGTATGGATGCATCCAGTTTCATCAATGCCCTATGGAAATTCTTAGCGGTTAGAGGACCAGCTGTACAGCTACGTCCAGACTGCGGCACTAACTTTGTAGAAGCACAGAACGAGTTAGAGGAGGCCTTCAAAGAGATGGGCAAGAAAACATCAAGAGGTACTTGAACTGAGAAGGCTGTGAACGGATATTTAATCCTCCACACGCTTCACACGCTAGTGGGATATGGGAGAGGATGATCCGAATGTCAAGGAAGATCTTGGACGCCATGTTGTCGGAATTGGGATAACACCTGACTCACGAAGTTCTCTTGACTCTAATGGCAGAAGTGGCGCCAATAGTCAACAACATACCCCTCGTACCAGTATCAAATGTCTCCGAGACGCCACAAATTCTCACCCCTGCCACTCTACTAACTCAGGGCAGTTCACGTCAAGAGATCTACACACCTCACAGTGGCGCCAAGTTCAATACTTGGCCAACGTTTTCTGCACTCGCTGGAGTAGAGAAGTTTTGCTCATGTTACAGCAAAGAGAGAAGTAGCATTTCGAATCTCCCAACCTCAAAGAAGTCGATCAAGTTCTGCTCAGATGTAAGGAAGTAGCAAGAAACATGTGGCCCCTTGCTCGAGTTACAAAGGCTTTTGAAAGCGCCGACTGAAAAGTTAGGAAGACCGAACTGACGACCGCGAATGACGGCTCAAAACACACTTACACTAGACCAGCTAACGAGGTTATTCTTCTAAGGACTGCAGCAGAACTTAACTAAAATGAGAACAGAAATTTTATATTTCCAGGTGTCAATGAATTTGAACCGAACAGTCTACAGTCATTTCTTTGTATGTATAAAGTGGTATTCTCATACCAGACGAAGAGTGTTCTGGCAACGAGGACCTCTCAGTATTTTCACTTTACGTCATTGTTGTTGTTTCGCGGCATTTTTATACTTTACCGCCTGTCATTGGTTAACGTTCATTAGTTAGGGGGACGCACTGGCTTGGGGTCTTACTCGTGTCTCACGCCTCAGTGAGCATTCTTTTTTTACATATTAGCTGAAATACAGAGATTTTAAACCAATATTTCACGAGTAATTACTGCTGTATAAGGGCCCAGGCTTCACGCTTGCCCAAAAGATTGGAACAATGCATTTGCCTGAAAGTAAACTACATACCTTCACAAACACGTCCATTCCATTTTGAACCAGCCTCACAAACGCACGTCGAGTACCCATTAGTTTTCGTGCAATATCCAAGTCCACAAGAGGCTGTGCAGTTATCTAAATATCATGTAAAAGAATAACAGTAAACATAAAAATCGCAACAAAAGTTTTCGCTTTCGGTTCATTGTTGCGCCTATTTCATTCGGTTCCTAAGATTCAAAAACTGCAAACTCTCTATCACTATTAAGGTCAGAAGGGAATGGTTGAAGACGTCTGCGCCACGTTTTCTTCCAAGTAGCCAGCTTGGTAGAACGTGTGGGCTGCAAGTCATTTCTTAGTAACAGTGACGTGTTACCAAGTCAGGTATA
>JAODVM010146297.1:0-14998 GCA_025400095.1 Phenganax marumi | reverse complement strand
CTGACGTTACATTGCCGCTTGCGCGCACACTTAAAATTTTGAGCGCTAAACTTGTTCTTATGGCGGCATTTCGCAAATACTTCTGGTGCCGGTTGTTCAAAGCTGGGTTAGCGTTAACCTTGAGTTAAAATTTAACCAGCTGTTTAGTTCGTACATTTCTGTATGCCTATTTGTTTTAACACTTTCGAATAATAGGCTTCTTTTTACATAGATTAGCTTTGTGGAAAAATTTTGTCAAGTTCATAAACAAACAGTTAAAACTTTTGCTTCAAACTTTTCATTAACTCAGGGTTAACGCCAACCCAGCTTTGAACAACCGGCCCCTGTTCTTTTGTTCTTTGGAACAAAAGAACAGAACTATTTGCGAGATGCCGCCATAAGAACAACCACTTTTGACCAACTTGATAACCACTTTTGACCAAATTTTTGCACTTCCGGAAATGCTGCTTAAACTTAATCATTACTTTTGCAGCAAACATCGCAGCGAAAAACATATATCATAGCTACAAAAAATTTAAGTACCACATCCCGAGTGTGAAAGAAGTTTATGTTGGATAGGCTAATAATAGCTTTTATAAAGTTTAAAGACATACTCAATAAAAAAGCGGGTGGTTTCTAAGATATTCGCGGTATACACACAGTAACTGAAATAAAATTGGCTCAAGGCAACAGAGTTACCTTTGGATTCTCCAGGGATGAGATAAAGTTGTGAAGTTTGACGTCTCTATATTTTTCTAAACATTTAGCCATACGTTCTACCTAGTAAAAGAAACAGAAGGACTTACACTGCATTTACATGCACTGATAATGACAATAAAACAATGGACGAGACCTGTTTTTTTTCCCGTATGTTTTTGAAGTAAAGAGGTATACTTGAAATATAGTTAAGAGTAGGTGACATTACTGCTGCAATTATTTTGGTGAAAACACATCGATGTTTTCATCAAAAAACATGAATGCATGGGTTACCATGTGAGGGGGGAGGCCATATCAGTTTTAGCATGTAGGGACGATGATATAGTTCTGAAAGCGATAAAACTGATATCGGCTTGTTCCGATTAATATAACCTGGTTATCACATAGGTCGTCAGGCTCACAAATATAGCGATAAATATAGCTGGACAAAAAGCGACATTATTGACAATAAACGATATCAGTGGCGACATCGTTTTTATATCATCCTGTAATCACCGTGATAAACGCACAAGTCTCTGATAATGCATTGTATAAAACATGTCGAATCCCATATTTAAATGAGATGAAGCAAGGGTGTCTTGCATGGAAAAGCAAAACTGAACAATAAAAATGCTATGACTACAGGCATACCTTGTCCTCTAGAAATGTTGATGTGACAGGAAAGCATGACCAGAAGTGTCGAAGTAATTCTGTAATCGCATTATAATGTTGCCGGAGCTCTGTTTGAAAGGACTGTTGACCATTGCCTGACGCAAAAAAATCCGCACAATCAAATGATGTTTACAATCAATGCAATGTGGCGGTACAGGATAGTTCTTATTATAGAAAATTATCTGCGAGACAGGAACGGATCAAAAAGACCGGTACTTTCTCTGTGCTAAAATCTTTATCTCCGACCCAGTTCATAAGAGAAAAAAAACCTATTTTGTTCACTCCCATTTTATGGATCTTTTTTCAGCGGGCAGCAGCATTAGGACTGCATAAATTTGTAAAGAATGTAAATTTATTACACCAAAGTTCAATTTTATGATGATGTTATGACAAGTAAGGTCATGGAGTATCGAGGGCTACCATTGTCTAGATCACTTTTCGCATTCCCGAGTTTACCGATGCCAATCGGTGGACTATAGGTTTCTTCTTACACAGTATTTCTAATGTTTTGCTAGAATTGGTTTCTAGTTGCACTCACTGTTAACTTCTGTCGTAGAATCTCTCATGTAATGACCACCAGGTGAAAACTCGGTGAGAACTTCACAAGCGTTGTCGGTAGTAAGAGCCTGGAACAGAAATCCAACATTTCCAAGTCATAATCATGGACGAATAGATCAAAAGTGATCTGATAGAAAAGATGGGCAATACTACAGGCGTAAAAATCATCGTGTTGTTGCATTGTTATAAGAAAGGATGCAACGATGTTGTGCTGCACCCTATTGTTCACACTTGTAAACAATGTTGTTCAGCATTGTTACACCTGATTGAAAATGAACAATATTGTTCAATATTATTGACAACTGTAAACAATAGGTGCAGCACAACATTGCTGCATCCTGTCTTACTGCAGGCTCATACTTTTTAGCTGTGTACTGGTAGGCACCGGTCAGTGTGTAACTCACTGTTAACTGTGGGCTGTTCTCTAGTCAAAATGTTACTTTATAATTACGACTACTCAGTTCATTGCCTCGGTTTGCTTATAACTTTCTAAATAAAGACTGACAATTCATCTATATACCATTTTAAAAACCCATCCTGGATCACTTTAAGAGCCCGTTTACACTACACTCAATTTTTGGTACGGTACGGATATATCTGGTACCGGTACCATTTTATTCGCTTTTGGACTACCTATTTTGGTAGTCCAAAAACGAACATAATGGTACGGGTACCAGTTCTATCCGTACCGTACCAAAAATTAAGCGTAGTGTAAACGGGGCTTTAGTTTTCACTTATGAAAATATTGAAAGAAGCTATATATGGTGCTGGTATGCTGCACCTTCGTGAGATCAGGTTGCCATAATTTGATGTCAAGAGAACATTTCATTGCATACGATGTAGAGCTATCCGTACCATTTGTATATGACGTGTTCGGGTAAGACGACTAAACAGTGAAAGACAACCAATCCACAGTTAGTTGATGAATGACGTACCAAGAAAAAAGAGGAAAATATCAAGGAAGCAAACCAATCTAGTGCCAGTTCGTTTTCGTGTTTTTCTTTTGTGTGAAATACATAATGTGCTTCTGCATATGCTACTTTTGAAGAATATACTTTCTAGAAAGTACTGGGGCCGGTTGTGCCAAGTCCGTTTAACTTAAACGGTGGGTAAGTCAGCAGTTACAAACATTTTCTGATATCTTGTAAACCTTTCAAAATCCAATACTATGTGCTAAACCAAAAGTTACATACATGGTTACTGCATTGAGTGAAAACACATTCAGTATGGTTGTAAGAGGAACATGTAGATATGACTGGGGTCTAAGCAAAACGGGCTTCCTGTACAACCGGCAATGTATTTCGCTCCAGTTGAACATGCCTTCACATAAGTCGAAAAAGTACGATCTAAATCATTTGTCTGCGTAAACAATACATAAAAATTATCTATTGTTTTCTCAATGATAACCCGTTTTGTCTCAAAATTTATTTATCTCTGCTTCCATTTGCATGCAAAAACAAAGCATATTCAGTCAACGAAGAGTGTTACCTGAGTCGTTTCTATTGTAATTCCTTGACAAAACTGGTTTTTATCCTTAATCTTCAGCGCTGCAGATTCAGTAGCTGATTCCTGTTCTAAATCTTCATAAGTAACCATCTCACGAAGTCGAGCCTTTAAAGGAAACCGAATGAGCCAAAGAGCTAAATAAATATCTAGAAGATTGTGAGGTAAAATTAAGAAAATAATCGAACCTGTTTTGTAGGAGGCTCTCCTTCGTTGTTTATAGATTTCTCATTCACAGACTGTGAACTGTAAAAAGAACATACTCTCAGTAAAAAAAGACAACAGTAACCCTTCTTAATTGTGCAAAGCTAGTTTTAATCCATGAGCAAGTATAGACGGTTTCTCAATTGATATAGGGGCGAATGAAATGCTTATCGTTTGGATTATCGATGAAATAGTCACGTACGTGTACAATAGTTTATATGTATATAAATGTACAGTGTACTGTGCTGTTTCATGTACTCACGATGTATTAGTGTACGACTTCAACACCATAGAGCTCTGGTGATTGAATCGCCGAAACAGATTGTCAGCTTTGTTCTTTTGATCAGAAATGTCAGCGGATTGTGTGTGGCCATAGCCCTGAACGGAAAGAAAAACGTAGAACGGTGATTTCAACAACGAACACGGCAGATCTGACTGATCAGACTGACCTGATCTGAAACCGGAGAAGCTTCCGAAATATCCAACAAACGATCGTAGAATTTAGAAAGTTTTGCTTGCAGAAATTCTAAATCATCAGGGGAAGTAATAGTTCTAAGTCATTGATTATATGCAGCACAGTTTCGATATACACAGAGCTTGTTGGCTTTTGCATGCATTGTTTACGAGCGTTTTAAAAAGCAGTGCACTACGGCAAGCTAATGCGTTGCATAGCTAGCAACCACAAGTTATTTCTGAAACAATACCTTTCTCGTCGTGATTTGCACATTCTAAAAACAAATCCGACGAAGATTTCTGACGATCACGGTGAAAAAAATGAGATTGGAAAAACTTTGTCCAAAATTCTTTCTCGCTCATCTAAAGGCATAAATAGACGGACGAACGGCACATCAATATGCGTAAAGCCTGGTACTCATATGTCGCTGATGGTCGGCGACGCGCTTGCAACTATTGTTCTTCGTCATTGAAGGAGGACATTATTACTCTTAGATAAAGGATTTTACGCAGGAGTGATCAAGAACTATGGACGTCGCCAATCATCGGCGACTTATGAAAACCAGGCTCAAGTAAAACTTAATTACGTTAGGATAAGATGTCTTAAAGTTTTGCAGCGTCCAATGTGCTGTAAAATTTTGTATCGCAATACAATGATTCCTATGAGTTGTTTGAGGTTTTTTGATGAATTATGAGTACATTCACCTGCTCAGGAACATTTTCCAAATGCTTCTTTTTCACTATACAAGAAATCATTCACACGTAGTTTAACCATGGTTTAGTCTTTCAAGTAGCTAGAAAGAACTTGCCAGTGACGATAAATATCGCCGAAGGCACGTTGTACAAAGCATGTCTAGTTTAGTCTAAACGGTGGATACGCTCAAAATATGAACCATATTTACAGTGGCGGATTTTCTGAGAAAGTACAGGGAGGTGCGCACCCCGCCCCAAAGGAAATTTCGAAAATGGCATGTGTCGAGGCGCGCGAACTGTAGGCTACTATTTTTATTTTAGGCTTTATTTAAAAAAAGTTATTCATTTGTCAAGAAGAGTGCAACTTATTCAAAACTTCAAATGCAATTATATAGACATTAGCTATAACTACAATTATAAGTAGCTATCATACTAAGTATTGATAAAACTAAATATGCAACGCAAAAACGCTTAAAAGTTAAATATTTAAACGCATATTCAATTTTAGTACAAAATCCACAAAAAAGCTATGACTATTCTATGGTGAAACAAGGTACAACACCGAGCCTAAAAGGCAGGAAATTATACCGTAAGGCCGGCCTTAAAAGACGCGCTACTACCGCGCCAAGCATTAAAAACAATAGATAATATAATCGACTGCAAGTCTGAAACTCATGGTTTTCGATTGTAAACGGGCCTAAGTCTATAAAGTTATAGTAGCGCCAGTCTAACTTTGTGTGCGAAACGGCTCAATCGAAATGGAGAACAGTTGCAAAACAAACAAAGTCAAAGTGAATTTCCAGATCGCTGGTTGTAGTTATGACCAACTTTCTCAAAGTGTATGACGGACGGCATGTTGAAAATAAAGAAAAAAACAGAAGAGGGAAAACTTTAAACTATACCCTAAATCTTGTTTATGTTTGCCAGAATAAGTTTGCATGACGGTGGGTAGCTAGGGGTCACAAGACAGGGCTTATAGTAAGGCGATACGCCTAAAAACATACAGCAGCCTGGTCAGCCTCTTGTTAGCCCACCAATGCACTCTCCCAAGGAAATCTGCACCCCCTTTGTCAGACGAGAATTGATATGCCACTGCAATGAATATACTTACATAATCCTCGTGCAATCAAAGTGAATGTTCCTTGAGTGAATACAATAATTTTGTATTGAACAGGCTCCGTATAACCTGCCTATGGAGTTAGATGTATAGGAAAATATGTAGCTAGGTAGGGTATAGACTAGGGTGCGTTGCCAGTTAGTGGGCTAAATTTTCGCCGTAGAAAACATTCAATACACAAATATAGAACAGTATCAACAATAGACAATACATCTTACACATGAGCAGGAATAGAGGCAAAAAATGCAACTATCAGCTCTGGCTAAGGTCTCAGAACGGCCTATGCTCCTTCACTATAACTGGATTTTGCATTGCACTGTTTTTCATGCACTTCCGTTTTAAAATAGCCGCACAGAATAATCCGCAAAATCGAGTTCAATTAGCTCCTACTTACCAGCCGGATATGTTTTGAAGATTGCCGCAATCGTATCAGCGTCCAAATTATACCTCAACTCATTACAGCCACTGCTTTCTGGTTTCACCTCTGACTGGAAGAAAAAAAGGTTGAATGTGTACTTGCCCGGCATGCCTTATAATTTTGTAATATCATCTACACAAAGTAACAGGACCACTTTAAGACATATACAGGTACTCGATCAGTACAGCGGAATTACATTTATATAGTCAAACTGGAACAACCGGCTCATTATTTGTTTCTAGCGGTTATAATTAACAATGATTCGTTGAAGTTGAATTGAGTTAAGTTATTTCAGTGAATATAAGCCGAAGCGAAATATCTACAACTAAAGATTTTTCGTTCGAATTCTTAGGAATCACCCACTGATTGCACTGTAGCTAATACTACTATTTTCCATACAATACTGATATATAATGTGCAGTGTGTCCAAAAAAACGGTCGAAACTAACTTACGTAAGAATTTCAATTTATTTTGATGCATTGTGATCGGCCTTTCTAACGCTATGCGACCAGACCTTAAAACCCGCCATTTGTGAGTGGCAAAATCATTGTTTTTGATTTTGATTTTTATCCAAAAAAAAATACCATTTTTCGCTGCCTTTATATTTGATGAGAACTTGGATTAAATAGACAATTTTTTCTAAGTAAATACGAGTCGAAAATTTACATATTTTCATCTCGTAGTTTTTCGGTGAAATTTCAAAATCTACGGCTGAAATTTCACACATGCAGAGTTAGCAACAATCTCAAGTTTACTAAAAAAACTAGAGATTGGTATTCTTTCCTTTTCAGTAAAGAAACATTTGTCTAATTCAATTATTTTGCCACCCAAAAATGGCGGACTTAAGGCCTGGTCGCATAGCGTGAGAAAGGCTAATTAGTTTGATTGCTGACTGCCTTGCGTTTTCAATGTGCACAAAACGAATGTCGCTCATATAAACATGGCCAGAAAAGGAAAGAAAAAATAATGTAGCAAGAAAAGTAGCTTTTGCTTCACTTTTTCTTTCAAGCAGAGCCAGACATTGGCTTCGAACAAATTTGAAATTCATGCATAACTTCGGTTCCGTACGTTTTGAGACACACTGTACAGCTATGAAAAATATTATTATAATTTTGCACTTTGCAGGTTTGTTCGCACTTTATAACGTATAACTACGCGGTACGCACCGTTTGGCTTTTAGTCGCAGGTAAACACAGCAGCGATTTCATTTCATAATATTAACAACCTTTATACTGTAGATTAAGCTGCGTACAGACGGACAATTTTTCCTTGACAAGTTTCTTTGACGACATCACTTACTCGTGTGTACAGTGAACAAGTTTTTATTGACAAGTTTTCTTCTTCATAATAAAACGAGTATAAACGACTGAATCCCAAAACATAAATTTTGAAATTTAAAATAAATCAAAACAGTCGCCCCGAATATACTAATCCGCAGAGCCCTACTGCACATTAATTGACTTGTAAAGTTTTCCTTGCTGGCCGTACACACGAGCAACTTTTCTTGTTCAAAAGCTAGCACGACTAGCTTTAGAACAAGGACACTTGTCAAGGAAAAACTGTCAAGTTTTTGCCGTACACACGAGCAAATAAAACTTGTCAAGGAAAAATTGTCCGTATGTACGTGGCTCAACTTCATGAGGTGCAGTACCACATTCCATAAGGAATCTTTGTTACAACCTTTGAACAACAGACAGCCCTTTTGCTCTTTGGTATCTGAGGCAAAGCTGGAGCCAATGCTCGATTTGCTTGTGAAACCGCTCTTCCTAAGGACTGTACGCTTTTGAAAGCTGGAGAACCTGGGGTTGGATCGTTATATGAGTTCTGTAGCTTCTTTCTTGCACGACATGCTGCAACACGTGCCCTGATTTGCTTTCTTCTTTCTTCTTGCAACTTATTTTTCTCACTTGTTGGTAGCTGTGCTTCTTTTCTCTTCTTTTTAGCCCTCACAAGACGCTGTTGTTCGGCGTTCTTCTTTTTATAGTCTTCGTACTGATCAGTCTCTCTTAGTTTTTTCCTTCTTTATGCTTGCCTTTGAGCAGAAGTAAGTGGCATTGTGGTTTTTACCCAATGAAAAATGAAACGTTGATGCAAGTTTCAATAATGCAAATTGTTTAGCATTTTTGATTGACAGCAATGTATCTCGGCACGCAAGGATTTCATGTAATACAAATAAATGAGATGTATTGAAATTTGACTGATTTAAACCTTTTTACAAGCGTGACTGACGTTACATGTGACTAACGTTACAAGTTTTGACATCTGTTATATGGAGAAAGAGCCTAGATTTTCTTCCATCAAATTAGCTTTGAAAACTTGCTAAAGTATGAAGTAAAAATAGAAAAAACATTCTATAAATTCTAAAAATTAGTTTGCTAAAAAAATTTAAAATTGGAAATATTTTGTGACTGATGTTACATGATAACAACAGTTTAATTAATGATTTTAGTAGTGTTTATGGATATTGGTAATCGAACTTTGAACACTTATTTTACGAAATTAATACTAGTAATATTGTTTGAAGTTGAAATCAAACTGCCTCATAACATTTAAACTAAAATCCCAAATAGTTGAATTTCCCCCCTATCTTCACTGAATAATTAACACGATCATGTCTTAAATTGATGGGCCGAAAAAATTCTCAGAATTAACATTTTTCAGTCTAAGGTTCACTTTCCTTGTACTTCAAGTCATTGTCAATAAAATTCATAAATTTATTCACTAAAATTCCAAATTTTTTTTTGCCATGTAAGTTTAACTATGTCTTGGAATCGCCCTTATTCTGTTGGCACGCGATACAAAAATATACATAACTTACAAACTTTGCAGGGCTATATTTTCTGGATTTTACAACATCTTGTAACTCAACCTTGCCATTTTACTTATGTTAGGTGGCTCTATTAAGCTGTGATGATGGATTCCATTCTTTTTGTCTGGATTAAAACTTAGTTGATAGCTGGAACTATCCATTGCAACATAAGGTAACATAAGATGTACCCTTTAATTGGTTTTGACAAGTCATAAATTTCTTCAACTTGAACATCACGTATACCTGAATATGAAATCAAGAGTTTCATGGTCATCAAATACATTGTAGCCCGAAAGATTACTGAGCTTGGGAAATTCATTCAGTGGCATGTGTTTCAATATGTCTTAATTTGTTAGTTATATTGTCCAATAAATGGCAGATGAATTTTTTAGTCACTCAGAAGTGACTGTAGTTGCAGGAACAGAGTATTTTCATAAAATACACAACAACAATAACTCCAAATAAAGAAAGCACATTTATTCAATGCTTCTACTTTACTTAGTCATCATGATGACTAAATAAAGTTCTTTATTTGGAGTTGATGTTTTGTAAGTGACTGAAGATTTTCAAGGCTTTCTCAAAATACCAGCAGCCAAGGTGATTTACTATGGCCTTTCGAAGTTGCTTCATGAATCGAGAAAACGGGAAGAGGACACGTATGCACATTTAAAATGCTGCATAGAGCAAATTTGCTCCCACCAATAATCATAAATCATCCTACTAAACCTAGATTAGTCCCTTGATGCAAAAAATCAGTAGATCAGTGGTGGTCTATATGATAGACTTCGTGATAAACAGCAGTCAAACAGAGAATAATATATTTCTACATCAACACAAAATGAAGATTTTCATCAACAATTTTCCTCACCAAATTCTTCGATTAGCAGAAGAAATACACCTATGAGAATGCACAAAAGAAACAAATTACAACACAACCGGAAAAAAACTATCAAATGAGAAAAATCGCGACGCAAATTACGCCAGACTCTTACCCGGATCGCTTTCTAATTCTAACCACCCTTTGGCCGCCATTTTGGACTTTTGAATTTCAAATACTTTCAGTGCATGACAAGTTCCGGTCAATTTGTGGCAAATCTTCAGGGGGGTAAACAAAAAATTGTGGCGAAATTGCTATGCTTTTCCGATCAAATCAAATTTCTTTTAGGGCTCAAAAACGACCCTACAATGTTTTGAATTTTGTCTTTATTTCATTTCCCTTTGATAGATGAAGAAAAGAGATCTTTTCTTACAAAAGAAGCGTGTTTGAATTGGAATTTTTGTGGAACTTTCTGAGTTTCAGGAGATTCGCCAACCCCCCAGATTAAGCTCAGTAGGTGAAAATTGATTAATTGAACTCATTTAACTCATTAGACTTTGAACGCGAACTAAATGTTACAGTAAAAATGCTTTAGTTTTACCAATGTTCGGCTTAGTTTCACACTTTCTTTCCCAATTATGGGAAGGAAAACCGGCAGAAGAGTTGGAAAGTTTCGAAAACGAACAAAGGAACGAAGCAAAATTAGCAGAGACTCGAAAAAAGTCTGACAATTTCGAAGCACATGGCGCGAATTTTGAAAGTGAGGAATTGAAAAAAGTGTTTTCTGGCAAAGTGACTAAACTTTATGATGATTCAGGTGTAGTGGATGACGAAGTTTATTTCACTTTTGATAAAGTTATTGGAGGGGTTCGACCAAAGTTAAATAGTGAGGTTGTGACAATGAAATTAAAATTTCCATTAAATGATAAATGTGTGCACTGCAGTGCATTAATTGATTGACAAAAGTTTATTTTAATAAATATTGTTTATTTAGGTTCATATCGAAGCAAGTAGGGTTTCAAATTTAGATGGATGGAGGGCAGACAGAGTTGACATCATCACGACAGACTGGAGTGAACTTGGAGTTGAAGGCACCGAAGAAGTCCTAATTGGGGATATAACAGATATTATGGAAAAGCAACTTGTTGTTAATTACGATATTTATTGTCCAATGACTTCTCTTGCTATTGGTTATGTCCCTTGCAAAGGAGATTGGGTTGGTATGGTTTAATATTATCTAGTAACTTGGCTTTCAAAACGATTACAGCACATCAAAACACAGCGGTATTATGTAGTAATAAATAATTACTTTCTGGTTTCTGGTTTGGATAGCTTGATCCAAACACGCAGGAATGCTGCAAGAGTTAAGAAAGGGGCGCGAAACATGAGCTGAAGGCGAGTGATTTTGCGTTCTTTTCTTAACTCGATCGAGCAACCTTCTCAAGTGTTTGGATCAGGCCATCCAAGACCTTGAAAACCATAAAGTAACTGTTTTATAAAATAACTACTTTCAAAATTAAATTTAAAATTCCTGTGCTTGGATGGCCTGATCCAAACATGGGTATCGACCGATCAGAACACACGTTATATACATGTTATTTTATAATTAGGCTTTCAAAAGGATTACAGTCAGTTACCTGAAAAGAATAACACAGTAGTGATTAAGGACTGTGTTAACAGCATTGATGTTATTTAGCATTTGTCTTTCTTATTGGTGTTCTATAGCCAGTTAAGTTAATGGGTTAATGTTCAATCAGGTGCGAGTGGAAGTGATCAGAGACAAAGGTCTTGTGTGTGACGTCAAGGTTGTAGCTCCTTTGCGAGAAAAATGTTTGATGGGCATGGTCTCGGCTGTTGGGTGTGGTCATGGCTACATTGACATGGATATATTTTTCTCATTTGGCTCATGTAAGAAGAGTTACATTCCTAAGAAAGGACACACAGTGAAAGTCACTGCAATTGAGTCTAGCCAGGGCAATTGTAAGTGGAGGGCTGTGAAGGTTGAACCAAGGAGAGAGTTAAAGTAAGTATTGCAATTTGCAGCTGCTGCAGCAAAGCCAGCCAAAAATAGTTAAAATTAAGCTTTCCTAGATGATAGTCTAATGAAAGCTGGTAAACAGCAGTATTTAAGACTTAGTTTTTATACATTAGCAATTAGCAGCCTGTATAAAATAGCAGACTACCGTATTCTCTCTTTTAAGTCCTCTGGGGGGCTTATTCTTTTCAGAACCTTTTCAGAGGGGGTTATTAGAGAAGGGGACTTATTTATTTAGTTATTCATAAAATCGTAGATAATTTTTCGCAAAATGTAAGGTATTATGTTCTTAGTATTATAAAATAACAAAATACACATCAACACGATAGCAAGTTTTAAAATGTTCAGCAAGGGGGGGGGGCTTAATAAATTTCTTCCTCTTAAAAGGGGGGGCTTTTATGAGGGGGGTGCTAAATAGACAGAATACGGTACTCAAGTGCTGTTTTTGTGTACAAATAGATGTAGAGATGCTTTACAAGTTAGCCTCCATAAATTAGCCACATCTTATGCTAAATTTAGGGTGATATTGTTGTATATGTTTTGGCTGGCATCACAAGTCAATGGGCAATTCCATCTACTGATTCAATTTTGATCTGGGTGGGAAAAACGCTATCCATCATCACACCTTGAAAGGGCATCCTAGAATAAGTAAAATGGCAAAGTTTGGTTGCAAAGTGTTGTAAATGCGGAAGATATTGCCCAGACACCTTCGCAAATTTTGTATATTTTTGCATTACGCGCGGAAAAAATAACCACCTTCGGCTCATGAGTGGCTATTTTGTCCTCAACACAAACAGATACAAAATTTTACAAACTTCACAGAGCTACATTTTTCGCATTATAGAACATTTTGCAACCAAACTAACTTTGCAATTTTTCTTATTTTAGACCTGTTTTGTACTAGGCGGAATTTTTCAAGCGAAAAATAAATGTAGAGACGTGATTGGCTAGCAAAATAACTAGCCTTTTTCACGACGCCATTTTTGGGGTGCTATCTGAGATTATAATCAATAAATATAGGCTATGTATTGTCATTGTCATTGCTCTAAGTAAAACCTTTATAAGTTCATTTACAGTTCAATTATTGAACAGCGGTTTTCATACAGCTTAGATTTTTCTGATTTGGACATATTTTTTTCGTGAAAAGTACCCCAAAAATGGCGTCGTGAGAAAAGCTAATTCCCCGCGAAAAAGTCGAAACCAAGCCAATCATGTCGCTAGATTTATTTTTCGCTCGAACAATCGCGAATTTGTTCGAGCGAAAAATAATCTAGCAACACGATTGGCTTGCTTTCGACTTTTTCGCGGGAAATTATTTTGCTAGGCAAATAAGGCAATCACGTTTGCTACAATTTAGTTTTCGCTCGAAAACTTCCGCCTAATGGAAAGCAGGCCTTAGAATGCTCTGTTAATCTTTGATGACGGATTTCGTTCTTCGTGACTGAATGGAAATTTGGTCGATAGTTGGAATTACAAATAGTAGATGTTAGTTTTCTTTAAGCCATTAACTGGTAAGCGTTTCACCCGCCGTGACAAGTAAAATTGTCTGGTGATATATAGAAAGGCACAGAACAAAATTGCTAAATTTGAACCATTTCAATCTTGTTACTAGTAATTCTCCGAGTGCAGCAAGAACTACTGGTAAATTCATGAAGAAACTACTGGAAAACAAAGAGAATGTACACATTAGTGAAAGCATCAACTTTGGTGCAGTCACATTGGGTCAAACACAAAACGCAACTATCTCTATAAGGTACACACACAGAATCTACACGTTGTGAAATTTGCCAGAGGTAAATCACTCCAAAAAAGTGTACGAGATCGAAAATCACGTGATTTTCGCGACAATTTTTACCCGTACTAGTGCATAGTGGTGTATAATTACCAGTAATTATTATTATTTCTTGACAAACTACCGACAAAATGTTCTCGCGTAAAAATTGTCGCACCAAATCTATACGGTTTATTCAAGCACAAATACTAGAATGTTTATTGGGCTGCCCATGGTTTTGTCGTTCAAGAGAAATAGTCTTGACATTGGCCAGACATGTTGTCATGGTGCTCAGTCGCCACCAATCGACTTTATTGTCCTTGATCATTGATGCGGAAAGTACTTTTTCAAAAGGAAATAATTTCGGCTCGAAGGCGGTTTTTTGCCATAGAAAAAATTTTCGATCGAATCGATATTTTTTTGGGTTATTTAAATTTAAAAAAAAAATATTTGAAAACGGTAGTCCTTCAGGGCACGTAGGTACCTAATTTGTTCGAATCAATTACCCAGAAACAAAACAAAGTTTCGAATTGATCAAAAAATTTGATGTAGTGGAAAACCGCCTTTAATGATCAAGAACAAAGGTTGTAGGAGCATCGCCGATCGTTGTCGGCGATATATGAGAGCCAGGCTTGAAGCTTAAGGTACACGTTGTTCGTTTGTACCTTACAAGTCAACTTTTGTTCAGTGTGGTAATTCGCCTGGGGCCGGTTGTTCAAAGCTGGGTTAGCTTAACCCCGCGTTAGTGTAATACTTTAACCAGAATTTAAATTTCATTCAAGAAAAAGTTTTGAAGAGTTTTTTGCTCAAACTGTTTCCCTTAATGAGACTAGTTTAATCCCTCAAAGTTTCAAAAAATAAATAGTGCTTCAAGATCGGGGTATAAAATGGTGGGTTAAATTTTGAACCTAGGTTAACTGCTAACCCACCCTCGAACAACCGGCCCCTGGCAGAAAACGAATTGTTATGAGAAATATGAGAGTCCAACTTATAGCTTCTAATAAGATTGTTAAAACATGTGTTTAGAAACGATAGTGAACGGTCTCTGGTACTCAAGTCAGTAGATGGATTATTGAGAGATAGTATCTTCACTATTCAGTTAGCTGAAAATGGAACAAAGAGTTATGCAAAAGATATTGTGATTGGCGCAGGAAGACAACATTTTAACTTTCAAATCGATCCTCAAAGTTCGAGGAAGCTCGAAGTCACGGTTAACGCAAGGTGACTGATAGTTCACATTTTGCCACAATATGAAGCCGAGTTAGCCGGCCA
>JAODVM010146186.1:0-15000 GCA_025400095.1 Phenganax marumi | reverse complement strand
CATAAACGTGCAATTCATTGATATTGTAAAATCAGTAAACATGTCCATCCTTTGCTCTAATTGCTCCAAGAAAATCTAACAGGCTACAGCCAACAATATGGTCCGTTGTGACAGATGTGGTTCCAGAATGAGACTTGGCAGTTGTAAAAAGCAATTGTCAGTACAAGTTGTTGTTAAACCATTCCATGGCGATGCAATCGAACTCGTAATTTTCCAGGAATATTTGGAGACCGTTATAAAGTATGTGAACACTTTAAGCGAGGGCCAAGTGGCAGAAAGTTTGTTAGCCTTAGAAAACCTGAAAATCAAATACGACCCAACGAAAATGAATGTTACAAAATTCTTATCGATATAAGTACTGTAACAGTGTAGACCTTGCACACATAATTTCCTATGAGAAATTTGAAATTCTATTCTAAGCCGAAGGAATTTAACTTCTCTTTCCCTTGTTATCAAGGG
The DNA here is from genome assembly GCA_025400095.1 of Phenganax marumi. Taxonomy (NCBI): domain Eukaryota; kingdom Metazoa; phylum Cnidaria; class Anthozoa; order Malacalcyonacea; family Clavulariidae; genus Phenganax; species Phenganax marumi. Next base: position 14,541 of record JAODVM010146186.1, on the reverse strand, counting down.
GGTTGTTTTACCGTGTTGAAGATTGTTGTGTTCCATTGTAGCCATGGTTTTACAAACTTTATATTCATGAAAGCATAATAACAGATCATAATTTGTGTTACATTATTGACATTACACGGGTTTTAAAATTAAAGTTTGTAGTCATTGCAGCATACAAGATTGCAAGATCTCTTTTCATGCACCAAACCTAATGCATGCAAATAAGCTCAGACAAAGACTTTCTTTAAGGTCGTTTGCATTAGGTGCGCCACATGTGAAAAGCGACGTTTGACCTAGGCCTAAACAAACATAAAGTTTTTAGTCACATCTTTAGCCTTATCAGTGTTGATCAGTGTGATTAAGTAATAGCAATTCATCCGCACATTTCACTCTGCAGTAAAGTGTAGGTAAATTGCGGAGCCTCTTGGAATCTTGAGGATTTTTACTACATTTTTCTCGTTTTGACAATCCAGAACGTTTGCAAATTCTTTTGTCTATAGTAAGCACTATTTCAGGGGATCTCAAAAAGTTTGTATGTTGTAAGAATTTCGGCCGGATGCAACTAAACACTGAAACTACTAGTTCAAAGTGGCCGAAGTTTTCAACATAGAAGAACTTTTGATTTTATTACAGCCAATTTTGTCGAAGCTTACCACAAATCGTTAGGCATTTGTTTATGTGTGCCGCCAGTGCCAGATCAGCCGGAAGCTGCTGGGAACCGAAAATTTAATTGCAGTACATAAGCTAACATGTACACTATGTGATACTATGCTGAAATGAAATACTAAATTACTCATCTGTTCACACCAATCCGGCTAGTATTGCAATACAGTTTCGCTAGCGTTCACGCTTACTAACATTGTGGTACAAGCGCTTAACAAAAGCTTTCCATACATCAGCACATGAACCAAGTTAGCCACATCAGTTTTCAAAATTGTTTTGAAATGAGTCAGAGTACCCGCAAAATATAAACGGAATCAGCTCACACAATGCTGCAAAGCGTTCCGTTTTCATCTCGCCCCGTTTGGACACCCTGCTAATATTGTAATGGCAAAAGTAAGGTTTTCAAACAGTTTAGCCCCGGTCCCTGGAATAATGTGAACGCTATGGTCAATACTGAGTTTGTGCCGTTTCCTATAATTGTACCTGCATAACGAGTGGTCGTAATTTGCGAAATTTTAATTTTTGCATCTAGTGAAATCAAATTTATGTAATACATATATCACAGATAAGATTATGCTTTACTTTGAATCCTCATGAGCTCTTATCACTGGCTGTGTCACTGGCTCTTTTTTGAATATGTTACTTCCCAACAATCCCAACCACGGCAAAACCACAAGGCACAAGGCCGTTTAAATAAATAAACATAAACTGCGTTGTCGTTTAAAACACCGGATGCAAAAGCCTGAATTCAGGTCACAAATACAGCCATTGTTAATTGGCCAGCTTAGCTATTTTGTAAACGCAAATAGTGTAGCTTGTTTAGACAGTTTTGTCCTGCACTGAATCATCAACAAATCTGTTGAATGCACTCGCACTTTCTGTCCTTTGAAAACTGACTAAAACCTGTGTCAGCTTTTGATTTTACAAAACTCTATTTCACATTAACTCCCCCCAGAAAGTTTACACTATGAATAGTCTGACTCGTTTGAATTTGGGCCCTCATCACAATACTGCAATGTTTCCATCGAAAATTCGCACTAAAAATCATGCAACTTGCATCAACAATGCATCACTGTTATGAGTATAACACCAGAACGAAACTGTTTTAAAGTGCCGAACTGTAACGATTCAAGGACAACAGGAAATTCGTCTTCTGAGTCTTCATCTTTTATAGCTTCACTTTCACCGAATGGAAGTGTATCCAAAGACTCCGTATCATTGTGGCTTGTGCTTTCTGGCGTGTGCTTTCTGACTGTTGCAGCAGCGATACAATTTCACACAACATTGGGATAATGTTGTATGCTTTGGTTGTTCGACAGAGTGGACAGTTAACTTAGTAGCCAAGAAAAGATTTATACCACTGCTCGATACACGGAACACATCCAATCACAGAGTAGCAACATGAATAAACAGCAGCAGGTAACTTTGCAGAGTTAAAGCATATAAAGCACTTGAAAATGCTAGTGACAATTGCAGTAGCTTCTTCAGTCCCAGCAATGGCTGTAGGAGGTGCAAAACAATGGCCGTGACTGGGGAACACTGACGGCGGACACTGATGGCGGACTGGTAGGATCATCAAAGTCATCATTATCATCAGGAGTTTCAATGACAAGCCATTTCAAGTGATCCAAGATTTCATTTCGTGTTCTTTTCTTCAAGTCTGATCTCATCTTTTTTATGTTTCCAGCCTGCCCTCGTTTTATCACAAGAATTTTTTGGTTACTTCACCAAAACTGAGATCCTAAATAAAAATTTGAGTTACCAAACATACTCCTTTTATAATTTCCAGTCACTTTCATTGAGGTAAACAAATATTACAATTTCATTTCAACCTTAACGTTTCACCAATCTTTCAAGTTTGTTTCACATTTCAAACGTGGTGACAGAATAAGATTGATGTTGGTGTTGAAAGTGTTCATGTTTGCTTCTAAAACAATTTGGAATCTGGTAATAAAGATCAAAGTTACAAGCTATTATGCGATCCGTTCCAGACAATTTCTGTTTTAAAGCCGATATATGTCTTACTACATTTCTAAATCAGTTTAAGATGCACTCTATATATAGGACTGGTATAGCTATATTTGTATTCTATACCTTTTGTAGTTTTGCCAGCCATAACTGGTAGGTGTTTTGAATCCAACAATGTAACGTCATAACCAAGCTGCCCTCTGAGCAAATCTTGAATATTGTTGACAATAGCAGTATTCTCATGGAGCTGAAGGTGTATTTGAAATTTTTCAGTTATATTACCCACGCGGTCTACATCAATGAGTGTAAATGATTTGTTCCATCCTGAGTATTTATCCTTTTTTGCAACAGTTGTCGAACATGTGAATCGAGGGCATTGTAGACTTGTAGTAGAACCACATGGTGGAGGGTTCAGGGAAGTTCGTAGTGTTGCTGGCTGGTTTGAGAGTGGCACTCCGATTGGTACGCTTTGAGATTGATTGATTAATGGACTTAATGAGGTACTGGGTTGAGACTTTGCAACGTCTCAGTTCACAACATAGATTTTATCAAAGTTTTCTATTTCAAACAATCTTTTGTTCTCCACTGACAAAAGAATGATTTCGCCTTCCTGCTCACAGTTCAAATAGATTCCTCGATTCATGTCAAGTTTAAATATCATGGCTAGACTACTTGTCGTCAATGATTGAAGACGTAGTCATAAGTTTTCGTCACCAAATTTCACTTTTGCAGTTGCCATGCTTTTTGTTTGCAAACGACGACGTACGAATGAAACAAACACAATGTAATCGCGCTGAGACAAAAGTATGACTTTGAAATTGTACCAACTTCTAGCGAACTCTAGTACAATATGTGACTAGAGATTGGGCGTGCATTTTGCTTGAATTAGGGTAGTTTTGATCAATGATTGGTTGCCTTTTCCTGCCTGGGGGAAGTCGAGTTTTGATTGGCTGTAAGGACCAAGTCACCAGTTGTTCATGTGCACTGGTAGCCGTGTGGGCAACTGTACTTTGGAACAAGCCTGGCATACATTGGACGTGCTGATAGCTTAATTTCGTGGCATGAAAGTTGTCTGTTTTTTCCCCCCCAAAATCATTAGACACTGTCCCATCCTATCAATATCCTATTACTTTCATACATACATAGCCTTTTTAATCTTTATAAAAGCAATACGAAATCATTCACAACAGTGCCTTTTTTCTATTTCTTCTAATCATAGAAAAATTGTCAAAAAGGGTGATCTTTTTTGCATTTCAGTAGAGAAACTGTGTTTATCTGAAAGAGTACTCTTTTTTGTCTTTTAAAATTTTACACAATTTTTCACAAAAGCATACCCTCTTCACTTTTTCTTATAAAATACTGTCTCTATGAAGAGGGCTAGATATTTTGTATGACTGCTTTCTATTTACCAAAATAAAATACACAAAAAGGTAATCAAACCAATTGAACTCGTCTGAATGGCAAATACTAAAAAACTGTATTTTTTTGTGAACAGAAGAGTGGGCTTTTCCTAGTCTGGCTGACTTAGGAGAAAACTTAAAAAAGGATGGGGAATTCAATGTCATAGATAGAAAAGAAATCATTGAAAAACAGAGTTTATGTAACTTTTCACTTTCCAGTTTTTGGAGTTTGTCTGTTTTAGAATTGCAGGAATCTCACTGATTGAACTTACATTTTTCTGTAATTAAAAGTTCATTCTATTGAAATGAAATTGCCATTTGGGTTTTTGAATGTTCTATGTATTCTTATTGAATTTCCATATTTCCCTAATGAATTTCAGTATTTTCCATGACCAATCAAATTGTTGCTATTGAATATTCTTTTACGCTTATTGACGTGCGCATATTCTATTACTGACATTCCTTACTTGCATTTATTGCATTACTTATTTATTGCATTATTGTTTAATAAAAGGCAAATGGTGTAATTGTCTCAAATCACATATTTGGCTGGACATTTGAGGCTAAGTCAATGGAGTGAGAATTTACGACTGAAGTCAAATAAAGTAAATGCAAGATAGTCGGCGATGAATTTTTTACAAATAATTTTTTTTCTAGAAATAATCGTCGAAAAGTTTACATTTGTCAGTGGTAGACTAGGGCTGCTACGTGTTTCTGAGTTTTCATAGTAATAGAACATGAAATTGTGGTGTCTTGTCATTCAGGACAGTAGATTCTTGGCATTTCTTGCTATTGCAATATATATTTCCACAACTGCAAGCTTGTACATCAAAATACTACTCAGAAGTACACAACTTACAAATGTAGATCGCGATGATGTCATCACAATTCAGTGTACACTCACGGTGTAGTGTATTGTGCTGTAGTCCACAGCTATCTTTCAAAAGCTGGGATTTCACAGATTGTGGGGCTTGTTTCTGGCCTGTGTATACCGGTTTGTTATTGCTTTCATTTTGTAGCCACCTTGTTGCTTCATCAGAGATATATGAAAATGGTTCAATCTTGAATAGTGAGTGTATTGCATTTCTATGCTTTCCTGAAGGTGACAAAGTTTCACGTTGGACAATTTTTATGTCAAGTTGAGATTTCATATCAACTAAACAATTTCAACACTACATCAAAATATGGTGTTTAGTTGCACCAAATTTTATGTCAAGTTTCAATATTTATGTCATAGATCTATGAAAGGTGTCCTTCAGTAACATTCCTGAATAAATAAATTCAGATGGATGGAAATGCGGCCGAGTCATTACTGTGTTTAGGAAAATCTTAAGAGATTTCAAATTATCTTATTGAGCTTCGTCATTCCATGCCGTCTTCAGTATAAAATGTACGTGCACATTTCTGTGCTACTTGTCTGTAAGATTCTTACCAAAATTCGGATGATTAAGTTTAAGTGATTGTTTGTGGGCAAAGCTTAATAGTACAACTATATCTATGGGAACCTATGTAAATAAAATCTATGGAAATTATAAATTAGAGTTAAAATGCAAGGTCTACATGTAAAAACATAGCAATGAAGAAAGTCATATTAAAGAAGTAATATTAGAAACATCAAAACATCAAGTCTGCAAGTTCAGAACCCTCTTCTCGCGAATTGAGTTCCGGTCTCCTTCAGTCTCAATAGCACATTCAGTCTCAATAGCACCGTGTCCATATCTTTGGTCATGATAGTAATTTTCAAATCTCTTGTGCCACTGTGATTATCTGCTATATGTCGGAAAACTGACGACTCTGTTTTCTCCATATGTTCTTTAATTCTACTGTATAGTTTTTTAATGGTGCTACTGATGTATATTCCACAGCATAGGTTGCACATAATGTGATATATTACTATTTGTGATAGGATGTCTCTGTTACAGCTCTCATGTTTATATCGTGGAGGGAGCGTCTGTCGCTGTTAGTGCCGCATGAACTGCCGCATAAATATTTACGTAAATTTTGATTCAGTACTTTAGTATAAAGTTATTTTTAAAACGAGTAAAACTAGATCATCATTTTGCTCATAAACAGAGCTATAACGACGTTTTTACTGTAGCTCAAGTTGCGAAGACATAGAGATTATAATTAGGTACATTGAAAGAGAAGGAAGTCTACACATATGTAATCATCAAGAGTGTTGCTCAACAATTTTCTCCTGTCTGGCATGAATTAGCGTACAGCCGTGACATTAGTATAAACGTTGCTACATAGCTTAATAAGGGAAGCTGAAACATGTCTAGAGATGGTGACGAAAGATTATTTGATGCTGAAAGCCAAAGTACAAGACAAATCAAGTATACAGACAAAGCTAAAGAATATTTAAAAAAAAATGAAGAGTTGTAACTATGATTTCTTGTTGAGAAAATCTGATCATCAAATGATGAGAATAGAACTGTTAACAATATGGTCAATAATGTGCACACAGTTCAGAGCTATTTGGAGAAATTGAATGGGGCACTTTTAGAACTTTAACAATCTCATGCGGAATTAGTGGGTTCTATTGATGATGAACAAGAAAGAAACAGTGTTATGAAATATTACGAGAACCGAGTTAAAGAGTTTGAAGATTTCCAAACAACGACTAAAGTGAGGATTGATGAAGCGAAACGAGTCATTGAAAACCAAGTAGAGACAAAGTCAAAGTCTGATATGTCTAGCACGTCACGGTCATCGCGTCGCTCTAAAGACTCATTAAAATCGAACACTTCTATTGTTTCAGCCTTGACAAATGAGAGGGCAAAGTCAGCGGAATTAAAGGTTAAGGCTGAAATACCTCAATGGAAACAAGCTTTACAAAATGAAGTCGAGAAATTGTGTCTTGAAGAATTTGTGGTGTCTAGAGCTACAGAAAATATGCTTCCTCAAATGAATAATGCATTCAAAGAGCCAACAAAATCATTACCAGCTGTGCAAAGATCATTTAATATTCAACAAGGAAAATTTAAAATGGATCTCCCAGAGGTGGCCCGTATGGATGGGGAGCTGTCTCATAGAGAAGACATTTTGGATGATGATTTGTTAACATTAAACATTGAATTGTGGAAATTACAAACTCTGCAGACCAGTCTTGAACATGAGTCAGCACAAAGACATGAACAGTTGAGCGTAGGAGCCAGATTAAGCCTTTTTTCTCCATCAGTATCTACGATTGAATGGAAATCACCTGACCCTAAGAACCAGCAATGGTCAAATGTAAACAACAAAAATAATGAGGAAGCCGATTTTTCCAAAGTTTTGGCAAAGCAGAATGAATTGTCTTTGATGGTGGAACAGCATTGACAAAGTTTGTTACCACCTCTTGAATTAGAAAAGTTTTCTGGCGATTTCACACATTATACTGCTATTGTCCAATGTTTTGAAGAGTGGATTGGAGGTAAGCTGTTGTCAGATAAAACTAAGCTGACATACCTCAAGCAGTATGTAGAAGGTGTTGTAGAAGAATTGATAAAAGGATGCACACATATGGATGATGGCTATTGCAAGGCTCTACGACTGTTAGAGGAGAAATATGGGGATCCATATAAGATAGCTAATGTGTTCCTTCAGAAGCGTCTGATTGGCCTAACCTAAAACATGGAGATTACGTTGGACTTGACCAATTTTCTATGTTCCTGACACAGTGTTGTTTGATGAAAACTTTATCTTACATGAACTTACTTGACCATCCACATAGTATTCAAAACCTTCTTACAAAGCTCCCATTATTGCTGCATGATCAATGGCGACGAGGTGAATTTTTTTTCCATAGACAGTCGGTAGCATCCTTGATGTTCGGTAGAATTCCAGAGTCATCACCAGTCCGGTCAAACGTGCGAAATGCCGCGAATTATGGAGAACTGAAAAATCGCGCCATATTGTGATTTGTGTTGATTTGTGTGATATCTGGGAAGAGAAATATATTACGCATTTCTTGCAGTCTTTCTTGCCTTTACTAGCCAAACTTAAATTGTTACAATTGATACAATAACTGTAGCGTCTATTGGCTAAAGTAAAGATATGTCAGGTGAGTAACTTGAAACCAACTGAAGATACTTTATTTAAATAATACCCTTATAGGGTAGTATATTTTCATCAATACAAAAAATACTAAAATGTAATATAATTTCAGTAAATGCAATGTAATTTCTGGCAGTTTTGTTTTGCTATAAATTACTGCTTAGTTGTTGGGACAATATATACAATCAATGATAATAATGCTTTCAAGATTGAAGATGGCTTTCTAGCTTACATGCATTTTGTGTTGACATGTAGCATGTATATCACATTATATGTTGAATAGATATAAACTGACCATGCTTGTTTAGTACTTTAGCCATCTAACTTATTTCCTGCTAAGTCTTTCCATTATAGTATCATCATGGCAGCTGGTACTTTAAAAGAATTACTGCAAGAGTAGTCCATCAATGAGGTGCAGAACACCTTCAATGGGTCTGAAAATACCACAAATTTACTTTCATGTGTGGAAAATATTATTCCTTTACCCAACAATGAATTCAAAATATCGAATGTGCACGGAACACCAACAAAGTTTAAAGCAAACATCACATGCACCCTAGAGAATGTCAATGTTCTGGATCAGTTTATTGCCTGCTACAATGTGAAGAACAATGAAATGTTGCATGTTTCTAAGTCAAGAAACTTTACAGATCAGAACAGTTCATATAGCCTGGTGAGATATTACAAATGCCACCACAACACCCGCTACCAAGGCACCATGAACCCTGAGGCAGTCTTTCGTGAGAAGCCTGGAAAGCGCTTCAAAAACACCAACTGTGGATTCTCACTTACTGTCAGATTGGCAAAGAATGAGGAACACAGTTCAATGCTCGACATTGAATGGAACCATAACCACCCAACTAATTCCCTCCCTGCCCTTAGCTTCCGAGATGTACCACCTGAAGTTACCAAGAGAATAAAAGATTTATTTTCAGCTGGCTTACTTCCAGGTAAGACTGAATTGTGTAAGACTGAAGTAATTTAGATTCTAATCTAATCTTTTAGACATTAATTGATACAATACCAATACCTTAAAAAGTGTTAATCAATTAATGGACAAGTTGATTATTGTTGATACAATACTCATGAGCATATATATTTGAATATTGAAGATAATTAATGCTTAATAATTAATATGACTGTACTGTATACTGTATCATGACTAATGTATAATTCTGATAAAATTATAGGTGCAGCACATAGAGAATTTATGAGGGAGCTGAAGAGTGAATGTGAAAATGAGCTCGAGTATCATGTGAAACTCGCTGACCGCTCCAAGGTACCAAGGCAAAATGATTTTAATGCTATCTATGGTACATTTAACAAACATTTATATGGGACAGAAAGTCTAAAGTCCATGTTTGCTGAAGTTAAAGAAAGAATTCTTTCCCTAAAAGAGAATGACGGTGACTACAACATTGTATTGCAAGAATTCAATGAAGAAATTAACCAGCCATTCAACCTTCCACTTGTAACACCATAAATGAAAAGAATACACCAATTGGTAAGGATATCTGCTCATTAATGATGAGGACAATAATTTGGTATCAGTATTACCACAGTGACATTGGCCCACCGACAACGCTATTGCAGTAACAGCAGCAAAAGGCAATCATCACTGGTAATGTCACAGATAAGTGAGCAGCCTATTTTTGTCAACACCTTGTGGTTTCTGGTTTTAACTTACTAACCACAGCCGGGCCTTCACAGATTTTACTCTGTCTAACACCAGACAATTTTACTCCTCATGGGGAAACCTCCGGGTTAATGGGTCAAAAACTGAAAAAATATGTAAATATATAAAATTATTCACCACAGTAGGGGTGAATAGTGGTGGATCACATTCTCTGACACTAAAATGAATAATTGTTTAAATAGTATAATTTCATCAGTATAACAAAAATACCACAAAAAAGTCAGCATTTAGAAATAATTATTCACTGCTCAGCCTCAACCAGTAAATAATGCATCATGTTTTACTAGTTGAGGAAACAATCAAAATGCTAAAAACTAAGGTAGTATTTACTGATGAAATTATATGCTGTTAAAGTTCTATTCTATTTCACGGAATTAAAAATACCTTTGCTTACTATTGTCTCTTTTACTTCTAATTTTAGATCCGTTAGGCTAGAGATCTTGTGTTTGTTGATTCCTCTTCAAACATGGAGAAATTGAACTTGCGTGTGTTTCTCATGATGACCCACAGTGTTTGTGGAGCACTCCCATGGCTATCATAATCACCAGTGATGAAACAACAGAAACACTTGTAACTGCCTTCTCCCAGTTAAAGGCATCCCCGCCAGATGATGCCTTTTTTGGTGCTACGCCAGCACAAGGTCCACGTGTGTTCATGACCGAGAACTGTGCCGAGCTGAAAGATGCTATTAACCAAGTATGGCCTGCTGCAACAACTGTGCTGTGTATTTTTCATCTACTGCAGCAAATCGGGACATGGTTACATGACAAGAATCATTGCATATTATTGGAGGACAGACCCCGTCTTCTTTTGGGGTTCAAGCGTGCTCTGTATGCCAAAGATGAGGAAGAGTTTCATTCAGAGTATGACAACTTGCTCCAAGATGATATTAACTTAAAATATCCAAATTTCATCACATATGCTACTGCAGTGTATGAAGATTCTGAATCGTGGGCATTATGCTACCGCACGGAACTTCCACTCCGTGGAAATAATACAAACAATTTTTGTGAAGCACAATTCCTTGTTATCAAAGATGAGATATTGAACAGACAAAACGAGGTTAAAGTTGTTGGACTTATTGATAAACTAACTACTGAACTTGAATACCATTACAAGAACAAGCTCCTGACTATCTCCTCTGGAAAGTTTGATGGCATCTACAGCAGACGATTTTTTGGTTTCTCAAAAAAGAAGCACAATGGTATTTTTTTGGGTATTTTTTTACAAATCGAGCTTTGGTTGTTTCACGGTCCCAACCTCGAAACAATCTCATGGCGTCCTCGTACTCATCTCTATAGAAACTCTTAATATAGCTCGTATAGTTGTTGTCGAGTAAATTTTGTGTCATTTCGGTGTCCATTTTTTATTTAAAGGATTATTGTTCGATGTAAATCTCGAGGAGCACTTGTGTGTCGCCGAATTTTAATAGTTTATTTGATTCCAACGTGAACTCGAGCTTGTTCCAGATCCCGTTTTCGAGGCTCGTTTGGGACTCGATGTCGGGGTAACGTTGAACACCTCCAAACAAGTGTTGCGTCGTCGTAATAGGAAGGCTCGTAATGCAGTTTGATCGTTTTCCTCGAGTGTCCAAGTTATTGTTCTCGTTAATAATGTTGCAACACACGTTGAGGTATTTTAAGTTGTAGTAGAGATTCGCCTCGTACTTGGATTCGAGCTCCATGTTGGGTCTTAGTTTGGTGAACGGGTCGAGACCAAGAAGAACCCCTAGACGTACCAAGTTGAGTTCTTGGGTGTTGGTGTTACGAAAATTGACCTTATGACTTAAAGGTATTTTCTCGATCACGTGTTTATGTTTCGAGAGCTCCGTCTTGAGGTCTTCCCACGAATAGTGCCCTGGTTTGAGTCTTAGTTTTTGAGACCTCCCGAGAATCATGTAGTCATTGTCGTTCTGGATCACGTTTTTATAATTCCAAAACACGGTGGCTGTTTTGATGAACAAACTCGAGCTCGTGGTCGTTCCCAAGGGCGTGTCCAAGTAAACAAGCGTTGGATTTCGATCGATCCATACGGTTAGTTTGGTGAAATCTTTCATTTCTTTATTTTTAGTAATAATAAAAAAATGAACAACATCGTTGTAGAACAAACGTTGAGAGACATTTACTACGATCCAAGTCGAGGATACGGGTCGTTGGAGTCCTTGTATCAAAAAGCAAAACAAGAACTTGGCGACTTGCTGAAGTCAAGCGTTGGCTGCAGTCCCAAGACACTTACACGAGGCACGTGCCTTTTAAACGACCTAGGGTGTTTGCCAAGACGTACGTTGACAACTTGGCACAACAACTCCAAGTCGACCTCGTCGACATGAAAACTTATTCCAAACACAACAATGGGTTTTCTTGGATTTTGACCGCAGTGGAAATCCATAGTAATTTTGCCTTTACGATGCCGGTGAAAAAAAAGGATGCCGAGACGACGACCCAAGCGCTAGGCCTCGTGTTGGACGACTTTCAAACGAGGTACACGAAATACCGTGATGCCATGCAGTTCGACGATGGGGGGAGTTCAATAATAGACAAGTCTTGAGCTCGCTAAACGACTTGAACATTCGTTGGTTTACGATGGAGCCTGGATTTCTCAAAGGACGTCATAAACAAAAAAACCCCCGTCGAAGGACACCGACCCAAGCTGGTCGAGGAATGACGACGAAAGAAAGCTGCGGTGGTCGAGCGGTTTAATCGTACGCTGAAAGGACTGATGTGGAAATACTTTTGTAGGTACGACACCAAAAACTGGCTTGACGTGCTGGACGACCTTACCGACAATTACAACAACACGATGCACGGCATGACCCACCACAAACCGAATGAAATAAATGAAACCAACAAGGATCAAGTATGGCTCACGTTGTTTGGGGATTGGATGGGGCAGTTTGATAAACCTAAATACAACATGGGACAACACGTACGGGTGGCGTATTATAAGCCAATGACAAAGGCGTTTGCACGAGGTTGGGAGCCCAGCTTTGGAGAGCAAGTTTACGTCATGAGTCGAGTTTTTAGGCGGGACCCCATCATGTACGAGTTAACTTGTCCCAACGAAGGTCCTTTTTTGGGTCGATTCTACGAATGAGAACTAACCCCGGTCGTCGTACAAAACCCATAAAATTTTGTTTTAAAATAAAATGGAGTATGAAGATTATGCCAAGTACGACGACAAACCACAACAAGACACACTAGAACTTGATCGAATCGACCTACAAGACACACTAGAACTTGAACAACATGACGACATCATGGAAACAAAATTCATCAACGACGACTTTGAAGATACTGTTTTAAACAACGACGGCCAGCCCTACAATTGGGACAACGACGAGTTCCGTAAACTGTTGGATCCCACTCACAAAGAAGCAGAGCTCAACTTGAAAAAAATCATCATCATGGACCTCCTCAGGTTGGACGTCGACGAAAACGACGGGGCTGCGTCCAAGAGTCTGCTCGATCAACTTCAATTTAGACTCAACGATGAGCGTGATATCGTAGGACTCGACTTTAAACAACAACCCATCATCGACATTCGCCACGACGACTTGTGGTGGACAAAAAACCCTACGAGCGAACTTGTGTTAAAAGAGCTTAACTACTACGTCAAGGTGGCAAACGACGAATACAAAACGAAGATAAACTCACAATTGAAAGAAATTATCGAACTTCGACCCTTAAGTAAAAATACGACCACCATTGAAGACTGTATCGAAGCCGCCGCCGCAGAAGACGACATCGTTCGGGAGATCGTGAGCAAGGGGTCGAACGAACTACAAACCCGCATCGAAGCGCTCAAGTCCCGACTCGGTAAAAAGTTAATGAAGGATCAATTGGAAATCAAACGACTCGACAGTATTATCAAACCTCAAGACGAGACCACCGAGGACAAACTGAATGGGTTGGACATCGAAAACGATTATTGGCGGCGGGAGCTCAACGTCGCCGAAAACCCCGAACGAGCTGGATTTTGTCGGAGCATGCTCAGGTTGGTGGAGCTGAGTCGAGATCACATCCAGTTGCGGCAAGGGAATTGGGTCGTTCTCCGGGAAACCATCGAGCTCTTGGAAAACTTGATCCAAAACGACGACCTCACAAGGTACGAACGATTTATTCGTGAAAAACCACTTGTTTCAAATAGGAAGCACCGCGATGGGTGTGCTTATAGGACTAGGAGGACTCGTGTTCACCATCGTGAGCAGTTCCCGAAAAACGATCCAGCAGATTCGAAAAACGACGGAGCAAGTTCACAAGAAGGTCAAAGAGTATGCCGACAACCCTTTATTGCAAATCGTGGGCCACGGTGTTGGACTCACGGTGAGTAGTTTAAACCTGCTGAGTCAAAATCTTTGGACATTGGGGGTGGTCGTGGGGTTAACGTTGTATTTTGTGTTTAAATAAATAATGTCAGAGAGTAATAAAGAAATCACCACACGAATATTCAACAACATAAAAGAGGAACTCGTTTTCATCCTAAAAGAACTTCTCATGTCACAAAAAGAGGTCGATGAAACGCAATTTATCCACGATAAAAAAGACCCGAGTCCTCTGTTTTACCTCAAATTGAGAAATGTCATTTTTGTTCAAAAATTTTTGTACAAGCTACTATTACGGAAAATGGAGTAGAAAAAAAAATGGAGTGCTATAGTATAAAATACTATAAAATGCATATATAAATACATATATGCAAGTATAAAATGCATAAATTAAGGGGAGTGGGTAAAAATTAATTATTCAAAATGGCGCTAAAGTATATTTTTGTATTGGAATGGTGCAGAACATACCCTTTTAT
>JAODVM010145965.1:0-15002 GCA_025400095.1 Phenganax marumi | reverse complement strand
GGTTGCGTTTTCAAAAGTTTCCACTCTGGAGACCGTTTTCAAAAGTTTGCGGTTACGGTCTGCGTTTTCGCCGGATAGGTGTGGACGCTAAGGGTAACCGAAACAAATGTTTGCGGACACGACCGAATCCAGATACGTGTGGACGCCCCGTCCACGATCTAAGGCCCCCTTAGATCGATCTTAACCAACCGACAACAGTGCGTTGCCATTGGTGATGTAAGTCATCTTGGAGGAAAACTAGTGGAGCACTACCACAGCCGCAATTAAATTAGGTTCTTTGCTTTTCGCAATCGTGAGTAAGTGTTTATTGTAAGATTGACAAAGCAGATGATTAAGTACTTAATATAAGGTTTTGTGGAAGCACCACGCAAATTTATTTATGCAAAGCTTTCTGTCCGTAATGCCTGGACCGTCACCTGTGCAAAACCTTTGCAATGGTGCTTTGCACTGACGACAGTCCGGGCTTTGCACTGATGAGTTCTAGCCAACAAAATTAACGACGCTTTTATTGCAACCACTCAAGAAATGTCCCCTTTAGAACAATCCCTCGCGCCGTTACTCGGTTTCCGGAGTTGTCAATATCCAATCCATCCCGAGTATCTCCTCAACAAAGAAAGTGTATATCAAAAACTAGCTTGTATATCATCTACAAAAACATCAGGCCCGAACGCAATTCCAAATTGGGTGCTTAAGGACTTCGCTTACATGCTAGCTTCACCCATATGTTCAGTTTTTAATGCTTCACTCCAGCAAGCGTGCGTTCCTTCATCGTGGAAAGAAGCTGACGTTGTTCCAATCCCAACAACTTCACCACCTGTCGACTTAAACATTGATTTTCGAGCAATATCGTTGACTCCTCCCCTTTCCAAAATCTGTGAAAGCTTCGTCGCTGATAGGTTGATTGTAGCAATTAAAGGAAAAATTGATGAAAGGCAGTTCGGTTCGTTAAAAAATACTTCAACAACCCACAATTTAATAAGTCTTATACATCATGTACTTAAAGAGACAAACGCTGCAAAAAATGTCATGAGAGTATTTCTTAATGATTTTTCTAAAGCCTTCGACCGCATTGACCATTCCATTCTCCTGCGCAAACTGTCGGATATGAATGTACCACTCTTTATAACGGACTGGATTAAAAGTTTCCTAACGGAGCGCAGACAGCGTGTCAAACTGCGCAACGTTTTGTCGGACTGGCGCTACGTCAATGTTACCTCAAGGGACAGTCCTGGACCCCATCCTTTTTCTTGTTATGATCAATGACTTACTGATAGAATGGCCCGACAGATGGAAATACGTTGATGATTGTACGGTCACTGAAAGTATTCCACCTTGTTGTAATAGTAACCTTCAAGACCTCGTTGACTCTATTCTCAAGTGGTCTATAGCAAATAACATGAAACTCAACATCGAGAAGTGTAAAGAGATGGTCATCGATTTTTCAAAAGAAACCCGGACTTTCGCACCATTAATGATCAACGACGTTCCAGTTGAACGTGTGAAATCAGCTCGTATTCTGGGTGTTACCCTCCAAGAAAACATGAAGTGGAACGACCATGTACACCAGATAGTAAGAAAAGCTGGGAAAAGACTTTATATGCTCAGATTACTAAAAAGATCGAACGCAAATCTGAATATATTATGTACAGTCTTTACCACCATAATAAGGCCTGTCCTAGATACGCATGCCAAGCCTGGCATTTCAATATCCAGCAATACTTGTGTGAAGACATTGAGAAAATTCAAAGACGCGCTCTGAAAATTATGCTACCTTCAATAAGTTATAGACAAGCCCGTGAACTCACAGGTCTCCCGTTACTTAAAACACGACGCGACGATGTATGTGATCATTTCTTTGCGATTAATGGAACGAAAAGCAAAATCACGGAACATCTGATCCCTAAAACGTCGACGGATTATGACATGAGGTCAAACTGTAAATTTAATAATTTTATTTGTAAAACGGACAGATTCAGGAACTCGTTTTTACCTCGCATTATTTCTAAAGAACATAGTAAATAGTAAACATATCTTGATAAATAGTTTTTCATTTTTCAAATAGTTTTTCAAGTTTTTCATTTACTACACATTTTTCCAAATGCGGCCAGATAATAATTTTTAAACGTTGGCACTTTCTAGTCAACATTTTAGTGTGAATTATAATTTGGCAGTTTACGAATTGAGTAGTAATGAAATGGTGCATCAGCGATAATTTACTGATTATTATTGAATACGAAAACTGAATAAAGAAACAATTGAAACTATGCATCGATTCAGTATTGAATGCATATTGACGGCGTTTCAATTTTTAGATTGTTCAACAGTATTCATGTGATTTGGTTCAAGTGTTTCAGTAAGTAAAGAGCTGAGAAAATGGACCATTAACCTTTAAGACTAAAGTTCAAAAAATTTTGAATTAGGAAAATCTTTTACCACAACCTGAAAGAGTACCCTGAATTTAGTGAAACTGCCATGTTTGCCTGCGGAATGTTGTAAAATAAAAAAATTATACTCGTACAAAGTTGTCAAATTTTGTATATATTTCTATTGCGCTCGGGAAATAAATACCCCGTTCGAGAAACAGGGTATTAATTTCCCACGCGTAATAGAAAAATATACAAAATTTGCCAACTTTACACGAATATATATACATATTCTTTATTTTACAACATTTCGCAACCAAACTTAGCAGTTTTACTAAATTCAGGATGCTCTTGCTGGCTGTTGTAGAAGAGTTTCATAATTCAAAAATATTTAAAATTTTGGGTAAAAGGATAAAGGTCCATTGGAAGCAAATAGCGCGTTAGATAAAATTAGAGTTCTTTGGCATGAAGTTGTGTAACGAATGTTTACCTTCACGCGGCAGTAAATCTCCTTAAAATTGGTTGAATTTTTTAAAGGAATTTCCTGGTGCGGTGCCGTGTTCATAAATAAATATACTCATTTTGCAAAATATTGAAATTTGATATCCCCACTTGGCTTGCCACATTTAAAACATCTATGCTTTGCTTGATTGAAAAATAATCAGAATAAAACTCCGTACGGAATATTTGCATGGGTGCTCTTGGACGGCACTAATGCAACCTTGTAGTGTCTTAGTGTGTAGTGGCTGTAGTGTCTCGCGAATCACAGTCATATTTACTTGCATGGATAAGAACCCCTATTCAACTTTGTCTACATCCTGCACATGACCTGCTGTTCATTATCAGTTTGAAGGTCGATTGTAAATTGGAATAGTAGAATCCAGTTAACTCGAACTCGCTTTAAAACTACACGAACAACTATAGGCACGCATTTTATTTAAACTTTAAAATTCTAAACACTCCTCTATGCGGTTGTTTATAAGCTAGGTTTTAATGCAATTTAAACTTTTACAGGCATGTACTTGCATATCCAAAACACGTATCTGTAAAAATGTTGTTTTTCACTACGCAAAATTGTTCGAGCGAAAAGTATGTATCGCAATATGATTTAGTGCAAAATACTTTGCCACGAAAAAATCACAGACCGACAACCACGATGCTAGATGTGTTTTGTGCTCAAGCGAGTTTGCGTTGCAGAAACCAGGTTTACGCTTAACGTGCTGCACATACGAAATTTAAATCTGACTTAGCACGTCTGAAAAACTCAGTTGTTCTGGTTGACGATTGTGATATAGAAATTTATTTGCCGGAAATACACAAGCTGTAAAAGACAAGCGCGAGAGGAATTGTTTGTAAGTTTGCCTTTTAAATAACTACGGGTCTATTTGTTGGTGTATTTTTAATAACCAAAAAAACTTTGAAGGATTGGAAATAACATGCATCTTATAAACAAATGCAAGCAGAATTGTTTAGAAGTTTGAATTTTCAATAATTACGCGTCTACTTGTTCGTGTATTTTTAAAAACTGCAAAACATTGAAGAATTTAAACTTCTGCATGCGTGTGCTTGCCTGTCCGACACGCGGAACTGAAAAGCAGCCTTTCACATTACTGCATCATGACCCTTTTAGATTTTGACCTTCAACGCGGATGTTAAGTTTGCCACGCATAACTTGATTCAGTTTCCTTCAGTTGGAAACTGGATTGAGGGGACGTGTTTGATTAAACTGGGAGGCTAGGCGTCAATGTTTTGATTCGATATTCCTTATTCATGGTTCGAACACAGAGCAGTAAAGATCTCATTTTTTCGTACAAACGAGCTATCGTATTCGAAGACAGGAAACAAAGAGTGCCGAGTGATGGCTCATCTTAATGGAGGGTGGCTTGCCTCCCTTTTGGCATTCGTAACTTTGTTTCAAGCCAAACACATACAGGTAAAAGATAGTTGTTTGAATAAAGGCATTTCATAGAGGCAGATAGTTTTGGCAACTCGGCGAACATGGAAGCTCTGAATGACAAGAACTCCTAGAATCGCCTTTTTTGCGATATCGAGTTGCAACAATATCAATCAGCGCGGACTATTTTTCCAAGAGCAACCTTAGGTGATTTCTCATTTTAACTAAGAAATTCTACCAATGCCGCGCAGTCTTTACTCATTAATGCAACAATGCTGCAAAGTATTGTTTTCACCGTCTGCTGACAAGTTCGCGTAAATATGAACCAAAAACAAGAGACTTAAGCGAAATTTCTTTGACTTGTATTCATGAGCCTGTGTGATATGATACAAATTATTCCTGTTTATCAATTTCCACAAATTGTCCCCGAACAAGTTCGCTTATCTGCAATACATTTTGACATGCTATGTTATTTAGCAAGCCACGAAAATTGAGGTTGTAGTGTAAGAAATAGCTGATTGGCTTAAACGCCGAAAGTGACAGTTACTCTTTTTCTTGTACCATTTTAGTCGGTGTCATTGCTATTATATATCCACGTGCAGTAGCTTGGAGCTGTAATCCTGCACAAACTGAGACTTTCAAAATTTGTCCTCTTCCTCCCCTGATTTCAATGTTGGGGTGGGTATTTTCTTTAAAGAAGCATAAACAAATGGTGTTGCAATGACATTCTCATGACAAAATATCAGCCAAAAGCCTCATTTAAGCATGTAACTCTTCACAACAACTTTGAAATAAGGCAAGGTTTCGTCTTGATTTTAGCCTTTTTCGTATATAAGTTGGTTTTAATAATCTGACTTAAAAAATTACAGATTAAGGCGAATTTAACCACGTATTTATATTATTGCAAAGCTTTCCGTCCGTTAACCCGTATCTTCATCAGTGCAGCTGATGTTTATATTGTTGTTTGCGCCATGCAAAATTATAAAAATCTTAAGGTAAATATATTAAAAAAATTTTTAAAAACATTTTTCTTGGTTTTTTTAAAATTTTTTTCCGCAAAAGTCGCTCAAATAGAAAAAATCATCCACACA
The DNA here is from genome assembly GCA_025400095.1 of Phenganax marumi. Classification (NCBI taxonomy): domain Eukaryota; kingdom Metazoa; phylum Cnidaria; class Anthozoa; order Malacalcyonacea; family Clavulariidae; genus Phenganax; species Phenganax marumi. Next base: position 9,654 of record JAODVM010145965.1, on the reverse strand, counting down.
GAGTTTGTTTGCTTCTCATTTGATTAAAATGTCTCGCAAATACCTTGAATTTTCTGGATAACATTTGATTAAACAATTATTTTATGGATTCGCTCTAAGTTTTTTCCATATAATTTGAAGCTATTTTTTGTTTCAGGCTTACGGACCAGAAATAAGTTTTTCAAATATTGACAAAGCTTGGGCGAAGGGCATTACAGGAAAAAATATTGTCGTCGCTATTGTTGATGATGGAGTGAACTACAGACACGGGGATTTAAAAAATAATTATGTAAGGGAACAACTTTTGAACTGACGTTTCGGGCAAATGTTTCCCCGTAACATGCGATATTTCACAGTTTAACAACATCCTATGAGCATCTAAGAAATAGTTTCTAGTAAATATTCAGCGGGAACAAGTGAAGCAGCTATGGGGGAGGGGCAGTGACTGAAAACGACACGTGAGTACTATGCGTATGCAACTGCCAGTGGAATGAAAACATACACTAACTTTTGCAAGTATAGCAATTATTAGCTTACGGTCGAGGGCATTTGTATCGATAAAAAACCTCTTTAGTTCAGTTTCCAATTCCTGAAACAAGGGCATTTCAATTTGATGAATAAAGGGCACTTTCAATCCATAATAAGGAACATTTTCCCCTGATACAATAAGTCAAGGGAGAGGGGGTCATTTAGCCCCAATGCCACACCCCCTCCCCTAAGCATGAGTGGTTCTTCAACTCTGTGAAAACACTGAGCAATACGTACTTTACTTTCTTCTCAAAATAACCTTTTAATTGATGACACTCAATTTAGTTGAATTTCTTTTAAATTTCGGTCAAACTATTTGTTAAGTTATTTGATAAACTGTCAATTATTACTGATTTTGTTTTTAAAGGATCAGTCAATCAGTTATGATTTTGCTCAAAACGATTCATTTCCGTTGCTGCAGAGGCAGATTTTGTAAGTATTTAGAGAAAAGCTATGGTTTAAGAAGGTTTACTTTAGGAGGCGCTGTGGACGAGGTAGATAAGATCGTTATTCGTAGGATAGGACTGGCCCTATATACCCTTGTGCCAAATAACACACGCGCCCCTTTATGAGGCTGCAGGCCGCTCTAGAACACGGGCGGTGAAAGGCGATTATATTTGCTTGATCCATGTGTGATGCACGGGAGACTGGCGCGAGCACGCGAAATGCGTGAAAAAGCGGGATATTTAAAAAATAAACCGAAGCGGAAGCAAGAAACAGAAAGTCTCAAAGGGGAATCAAAAGTAAAATTTGTGAAGTAATTCGGACAAAATATAGACATAAAATAAAATATAGACATTTTTATCGACAAATTCAGACATTTAAATGCAAAACAGTCCTGGAAAATATTTTGTACAAGGAACAAGCAGAAAATTTCGTGTTTACCATGTTGAACGTTGTTTAATCTACCTTTTCGAACTTGAAAGTGTCCATTTGCAAATTGTTTACAGCAATGTCGAATTTGCACAGGCACGGAAAATTTTTAAGTTTGAATATCTCGTGCACAAAGTATGAAAGGTAATATTATTTTGATGTTTTTGTATAATTCAAGTATCTAATATTTATTAATTAAATCACCAAATGAAGATGTGCTTTTTAAGTTTTTAATCATTTTTTGTACAATTACTTTTGACGAATACATGCCAAACTATTCGAACTACTACGAAGTCATTCTGTAGTTGCTTGCCTTCATGTGTGGCTTTGTCAAGCATGAAAAAGTATTTCAGAAAAATCCTTTCGGAGAATAAATCCAACTAAGATTTTCTATGGGTGATACCAAATTTTTTTCTTCACCAATGGACCTCTCCGGTAGTGAAGCGAACAGTTTGCTGTTCGCTTCACTACCAGCCCGCCATTTTGTTTTGAAAATTTAATATATGCCGCGGCGGTTGTGCGTCATACGAGATCACACATAGATCAGAGGTGCCATTGCCGTTTCACCGCCCGTGTGGTAGTACTGAAATTGGTCCGTGTTCACTTAGTTCGGACTTTTTTTCCCTTTTAAAAATGTGGCCACACTCGCACAAGCTTCCATTACATACGTTCCAATAGATTGCTCAAATAGCTTTGTAAGCAAAGGACCAGGAATACTGTCGAGGCCCACAACTTTTCTTTCATTTAGTTCGCTTAGCAGTACCCATACTGATCGCTCAGAACTGAGAAATATCAAGGCCGAAAAAGTTTGTTGTTGGATTAAGATGACTCTCCAGATTGCGCTTAAACTTCAGTAGTTTGTTGGCCAGATAGGACCTTAGACTACTAAATATTCCATAAACGTCACTGCCATTTGCGAGGAAGATGGTATGATCACCAGCTTTAATTCATGGATAAGTGATTTACTCTCTGCACGAGACTTCAGTTCGTTAACAAGCTTCCACGTTTGAAGACGATTATATAATTTTATTAAGTTCGAGGTTAGTGGTAAAAAATTGTTGTTCAGCATGTTAAATTCCATTACTTCTCAGATTACGAGCATGCTTATATTTTTCCCAAGAGACAGCATCGTTGTTAGCAACCGCCTGTTCGGTTTTTGGGAGAATCTCGCGCGAGCACTGTATTCAACAAGTCGTACGTTGTCCATTTTACTAACTGGAGCATGTTTGTTTATGCTTTCCATCGTGAAAGTTTTTCAGGTTTCCCACATGCTATCACAATGCGTTTGCGAGCTTATACATCTTGCAATGGCTTAAATATAATTATCGTTCAAATTACGAAGGAAATCCTCCTTGTTAAAGTTTTGAACATACGCGCTAATGGCCTATGAAGAGAAAGTGGCATAAAATCGTGTAAGCTGAGAAATTAGGCAAAACAGAATCTGAAGAAAAAATTTTTTATTATGCAGAAAATAATTCAACATTTTTAGTGACATTAATGCAAAATTATATAACCCTAATGTTGAAGGGGAGAAAAGTTATTTCAAATACATTTCTTGCTCATTCTAAAATTTGCATCAACTGTCAATTTCTTGATTATATTGATTTAAAGCTGAAAATGCATCTGTGGTACGGAATTGAACGCGCTAACGGACTTTTTTGCATTTGCGTCGATATATTTGTAGATGGAAGGGTAGCCTAGCTCCCTGAGGAATATGCTCTTTGTAATCTTCAGTAGCAGGATATGAACATTTACTTTTAGGACAAAACTGAAGGTTAAAGAGAGTAAACGTAATGATAGAATGTACCAAAATTCCACTTCTAATATGCAATAGGACTGCTTTGTAGGTACATGCCGGTATTCTGTAAACAGATGACGATACGAAAATGCTTTAGTAAGAACACGCGAGTCGTGTGTGCCTTAAAAGGCAAGATAATCACGTCTGTTTTTAATATAAAAACATAAGGAATATGTTGAATTACAATTTTCTATCAGTCCAGTTCTTAATCTTGTTATGTGTTGCCTTTCAATGAATGCATTGAAATATGGCGTTAATATAAATTGGACTTTGTATAAAAATAAACAAACTAGTTTTATTCAAGAAATCGAGCTCCATCAAAAGAGTTTAATGAGTTTCTCATTTTCACATGGTAAATACATAGACTATTCGTTTGGCAAAAATATTAGAAACTAATGAACTTTGAAAGTACCTGGGTTTGCAGTGAATATTAAAGAGTACGTGAAGTGTAATTTAAGATGAAATTCGTGGTATTCGTATTTTTCCCAATTAATTATAATTCTCATTTTCACATGGTAAATACATAGACTGTTCGTTTGGCAAAAATATTAGAAACTAATGAATTTTGAAAGTAACCAGGGTTTGCAGTGAATATTAAAGACTACGTGAAGTGCAATTTAAGATGAAATTCGTGGTACTCGTATTTTACCCAATTTATTAGACAGATTTTTGTCACTGTGCAACTTCTGAACACCCAAATCCACTCCTATAGATCCACAGAGAACTTCTGGCAAAATCTATAGCCGCTATATTGCTTCAACGACTAATTAGGAACTTGTAGCGTAGTCACCCTTAATGAACCCTGCTTTACGTCCGCGCTCACCCATATACACAGGGGTGCTTTATTGCTGAGAGATCTGGGGCCAGTTTTTCAAAACTGAAACCGCACTAACACTGGGCTAACTTCAACCAATTTTTGTGCGTTTATTTGTTTTAACACTTTTCGAACTGAGACTTCTAATGATCAAGATGAAATTTTTTGCCAGCTATTTAGAAGTTTACAAACCAGTAGTAGAGAAACTTACTTGAACTCCCCGTCGCTTTATTCTAAGCAACATGTGCACGATAAATCATCTTGAATGTTCCTGACTTTGCAGCATTTATGTCCATTGACGCAAGTGTCTAGACAAACTACGTTCACCCATTCAACCAATTTCATCAATTACTTTCAGTTTAACGTTTTCTCCATTAGCTGCCTAGAGTGCGATACGTTTCCACTGGGCTTCATACATGCCGACGTCTGATACTCTTCAATCTTATCACTAGCTATAGTTTAATTGAATAATTGAGTCAGAGATTTTCTCTTGATTTGTTTTCCTGGGTGGTCTCAACGTCAACCTGTTATACCATTTGTTTTGTATAGTGTATTTAGGCGCAATCTAACTTGGCTATTGATCATACCAGTGTGTCTCCATGTAATTTAGCTTGGAGCAGCAATCTTCTTGCGAAATTCAAACCGCTACATTGACCAAAAAAACGGTAGCACTGATTTTATCGTGTAACATAAGTGCGTAATTACATGTATAATTATCAACCTTAGAGAATACATGTGCACACGTGCTGTGAAACAAGCTAGTGGATTTGCGGCAATTTATAATATTCATGAGTCAAAACACGGGCAGGGTGAAATAATAATAACACTTGAAAATCTTAAACTTCAAACCTTAAACGTTTAACCATCACATGCATCATTTGTGATGTGGGCAAGCGATTGTAACCCTTTTTTTTATAAACTCTATCAAGACATATTTTGTTTTAAGATAGACATTCACTGTATATGAGGTATTCTGCGATCTGATTGGTTGAGTTCCGCAGAAAGATAGAAAGATAATTTGCTATAGTCACTTGGCAGCATGAGCTGAACTGCGTAACTATTGACATTGCTTTTCTAATGTATACAGTATGTATATGTATATTTATAACCCTAGACTGACTAATTTTACGACAATCAATTATTGCTCTCCTAATCTGTTTATCCTAACTAACTCCGCCAACTTTTCCTGCAGGAGGAACCGGAAACCCCGAGAAAACCTACTACTTTCGGCAGAGTAGTTGATGGACTCCTTTCACTTGGGAAATTTAATTCCAAACTGAGAATCGAACTAACAATCCTCGAACCTTGCTCATATACAGCAAGTAGCCAACAGTGAACGGGTGTAAAAAACAGAATTTAACCAAAAAGTAGAAATTTACTACTTTTCACGACTAATTACGCTAATACAATTCTTACAAGGCATTTTTTAGGAAATGGGTTATTCTCTGCGTGAGAACCTAGCAACGTTCTCGGAATCTTTTCCTACGGCCAACTTTAAGGTACAGATGATCACGAAACAAACAAGAGTTTGATTCTTGCGCATATTTAATAACTCACCGCTCAACTATAATACTTTTTATGACAATAAACCACTGTTGTAGCTGAATTGGGGCGAGAAATAGGAATTTGCAACACTCTCTTACTAAACTAGCAAAGCCTAACTCGACCACGACAAGACAACTTCTAACTAAACTTGGGCGCAGCCTAAAATATCATCATTCACTATTATAAGAAGATATGTTTACCTTAGAATGTGAAAAGCAATTCAAAAATAAGCGTAACGACAATCAGAGAAAATTGCCATAACAATTAAGGGCTGTTTTCCACTAGGCGGAATTTTTCGAGCGAAAAATAAATCTGGTAACGTGATTGGCTAGCAAATAATTTCCCGCGAAAGAGTCGAAAGCAATCCAGTGACCACTGACATATATACATCTGGCTTCTTTGCTTCTACGCTTTTTGACTTGAGGCTTGCGTGGTCACTTGAAAGTCACGAAGGCTGACGAATATGTGTGTATTGCCACATCGCTGGCTCTTTAATAAAGTAAGCAATATTGGTCAGCAGCCAACTTCATAAGTAAACACTCTCATAATTTCGGCCATCTTGGACCACGCTTTTTGACGCCAAGCAAGCAATTCCCAATCGAGTACAGTTAAGCCTGCTTTCCACTAGGCGGAGTTTTCAGCGCGGAAAATATATATAGCAACTTGACTGGTTTGCTTCGCAGCGAAATATATAGCTGACCAATCAGTTTGTTAGATTTATTTTCCGCACGGAAAATTCCGCTTAGTGGAAAACAGGCTTTAAAGAATATAATTTTTGACAACAAAAGTTTTTCGTAAGCAAAAACCGGAAACATTGTTTTAAAGAAGCACAAAATACAGTCAGAACACCCATATCTTCAGCAGGTTTCCACGCAATGAACATAGTACTATTTAATCAAGCAAAAAGAAAATACAAGAAATAAAATGAAAATATTTAGCCGAAATATTGACAGTATTGTTGTCTATATTACAGTAGCTACAGCTATGCAATGGGCCAATTGCGAAATTGCGAAGCGTTATGGTAGTTTAGGTTCCACCATGCGTTCCACATCAGAAGTTTGCTACGTGGAGTTTGCTTTTTTCGAACTGGCTTTAGACGCAAATAAATAGACAATGCGTGAAAAGTTTTATCTTTCTCGCTTCAACTAAAGTTTCTATTTCATCTCAAGAACTTCTTTTGTATTCCTACTTCGCCTTCGCCTTAAATGGCTACAAGCAAAATGTTTTGAGTTATTAAACAAACATTACAGAGTTCCATCGGCAACAAGTAGCTTCGATTTCAATACGTCAGACAAAAATTTTGATATTTTTCACATTGCAGAGATCGCTAGTACACCAAATCGGTTTTTGTACAGGACTGTGGCTCATTCTTTGCATATGAAATATAGCGATCGGAGCTATATCTAATGACTTGAAACCTCAAATACTTCGGCAAACACTGGTAGTGCTATTCATACTAAAACTGTGTACACTGAAATATAGGCTAACTACATAACTTCTGTTTTTTGACGAAATTTCAATGTGAATACTTGGATATAGTTTCATAACGGTGGAAAGTATTTCTGGGCCTGGTAGATTTCATTTAATTCGGAAGGATTCCCCAGGCACAGCTTGCATATTTTTAGGACTCCCTGCCACTGATAGCTATACTTGGCTTGTTCAGTTATTGAAATAAAGAATAACAGACCGAAAGCTTTGCAATAATAAATATACGTGGTGTATCCACATACGGATGCTTAGGTTAGCAATAGTTGATTCCGATTATCAAACTGTGTGTTGCCAACAGTATGAAGACCAGTTAAATGTGCACCATCATGAGTTATTGATCTGTATAATTGAGCTGGATAGATTGGACTTGAGTTGCGAAAGGGAATTATTAATTGTAGTGCTGTTAAGCTTTTGGCCGACTTGTTTTGATGTTAACCAATGTACTGCTTGGGGTTTCAAGTCATTAGACAGCATTGGATCACCGTATTTTCATGTGCGCAGAATGAGCCACAGAAAACTGTTTGGTGAACTAGCAACCTCTGCAATGTGAAAAAAATCAAAATTTTGGTCTGACGTACTGAAATGGAAGCCACTCGTTGCCTGTGTAACTCTGTATACCTTTGGTTTAATAATTCAAAACATTTCGCTCGTGGCCACGCACTCGAGGCGAAGGAGAAGTAGGAATATAAAAACAATTCTACAGATGAAATAAAAACTTTATAGTTGAAGCGAGAAAGATAAAACCTTTCATGCATGCACTGTCTACTTATTTGCGTCCAACGCCAGTTCGAAAAAAGCAAACACCATGTTGCAAATTTTTGTGTAACTATACTACCATGATGCTTTGCAATTCTGCAATTGGCCCTTGCGGACTTGGTGCTACGCATCTTGTCGGATATTATCTCATGTACTTTTCGAGCTCAAAGTCTAATTGTAAATTATCCACGTGCACCACTTTGCCCGTTTCATACACCGAAAGTCTATTTGTATTGAGTTACTCTGCATATACATTATTTTACGATTTGGTGTACTGCGCTTATTTTTGAAGCTTCAGTTTTGAAGCACATTCGAACTTTCGAATCGCTCAACAGCTAATGTTTGTTAAATTAGGTTTTTGTTACATCTGTTTCAAAAAACGCTGAAGAGCAAACTGATCATTGGTAAAATAGAGTTACATTAATCTTTATCCGCTAATTCTAAAATGATCTGTTCTACAATTTTAAAAAAAATTCTTTGCCGAAAACTTAAATGTAAGCATGCTGGAGTCTTTCAAATTACAGAACAAACTACAAAGTAAAGTCTAAAGTCGCAAGTGTTTGTATTCCTTGTATAGCAACGAACTCCTTTTTCCTATAAACAGTACATACGGTAAACTTGTAGAACATAAAAAGCATTAATATGCTGAAGATCGGGTGTAGCTATAGGTTTTGTATTATATTATCACCTCACATAAGTAGCTATACCTTAGAAGAAACGCCTAAGCATAACAAAAATCCTATACCACTACCCGGAAATCTGATTGTTATAGGTGGTGTAAATGGCAGGTTTCAATCAGCACCCTCACCGTGACAAAATATCTCACGTGACAAACGCCTTGATCTCTCTCCCTTGCTCAGGGTTTGAGTCCAATCAATATTACATTGAGAAAAACTAAGTGAATGTAATTGAGAGTAGCATTTTTATGAGTACTATTTTTTTGCATGTGGTGACAAGAATGCAACAGCTCAGTATAAAATACCTATGAACGTTAAAAATATCCTATAATGATCGATTGGTGCCAAGAGATACTGGGAGCATTAATAACTACAGTACATTTATATTTTAATTTGGTGTCTAACTCCCGTCGTTTCAATCGTATGTTTGGAAAAATTCTTTTATTTTATTGTTCATACTGTTAACCGAAAGGAAAACATATTTCTCACTCACTGGCTCATTGCGTTGTAGCGTTACGGCATACATTATGTGTATGTTTATTACAGAGAGTTGCCACTAAATTACGAATATAGTTCGATTGTAAAAATAATGTCAACTATGAAACTACTACAATAAATGTATATTGTAAATTCCGACAGTTCAAAACATTTGAACATGATAATATAAGAATGATTTATCAATTATCACTGTTTATTTGTAAAGGGCTTTGTTTGCAACAATAGTTATCTTTATAACTTCTTTGAATGTTTGCATGTTGATTTTATATCTAATATAAGATTTTGTGGAAACATATCACGAAAATTTATCAATAGCTTTCGGTCCGCAAGCCCGGACCATCATCAGTGATATTTGCAAAGACGAAAGCCTGGGCTTGCCGATCGAAAGCTTTGCATAAATAAGTTTACGTAGTGTCTCCGCAAAATCTTATACAGGTTACCGTTGGCTTTGTACAACAATACCGAAACGCTATAGAAGGCGAATAAATCAAAATAATCATTAGTAACAATAGGGACCTAAAGATTCTACGACGCGAGCTCATGACGCGACCATGAATATTGCGTTTAGCTTATGCTGTAAATATTGTTTACAACTGAAATACAGCATTACTGATATTACAATAACGTTTCAGCATTATTATGACTCTGGAAACTGCCTCTGCTGCGCTTGGAGAAATTAATGTACCGCGTCCTACTTC